>JARQZK010004542.1:27500-80131 GCA_030704885.1 Cynegetis impunctata | reverse complement strand
TGGGCTAATAGCGGAGTTTGCAGCACAAGTGGAGATATTCTAAGCTCTAATTCAGGTGCTATCAAGTGCAGCAGATATGTGATGATATCAAAAACTGCAGAGCTATTGATCTCCTCTGTATAGTAATATGAAATATCACGGTATATGAATACCAAATATACAAACTATGCTATTGATATACATACATAGATATATGTATGAGAACTTTAACTTTGGTCTCTTCTACTTACACATATATTTCAATGATGCATTCTTATAGAATTAATAAATTGATATTTCTTCAAAGTATTAATGTTTTTGCTACATATATTTTTTCTGATAAAAAAAAAGATATCGAATTGAAATTGAAGTATTAGTTGTTTGCATACTTTGGCGATTCATTTGCTGATACGATGTTCAAAAAAAAAATTCTAAATATATGAAAGGAACTAAAGTACGCCGGCATAATAAAATTTTGATAAATTACACTTTGAGATAGAAACTGCAGGACGGACCGGAATTCGGTCCCGCTGACCTGACTTTTTCTAACCTTACTAACCTAAGGTCCCTGTGAGCAGGTAGTCCCTTCCGCAGGTAGCGGGACCGAATTCCGAAACACCGAAACTGCAGACTGTAGAATTCTTCTTATTGGAAATTCTCCAAACTCTCAGAGTCTATAAGGCGGGTTAGATATAATTAAAGGCTTGACGCTCCTGATATTGTAAACCAACTGTGTATTCAGGTAAATGATAACATCAGGATCTTGAGAATCAGTTTAGCGCTGCGTCCGATACTTCAAGCGCGATTTTCCGAACATATTCAAAAAAACCTACCGTCTGACTTTCTATCTGCACTCTGAGATCTCAAATTGCTAAATCTTCTTACAGCAGTAGGGCTTCCACTCATTACTTGAGAAGGTTGGGCATAAACTACACCACCCGACTGAGATAAATATGCGACCTTATTCTGGAAAGTACTTAGCACTGGACTCTGAGGCTGGATACTTGTGTTCTGATTTTGATATATATTCTGAGAGGATACGGACATTCTACGAATTGAATTGGGGCTTGCGGGAGTGTGCTTCAATTCAGTCAGTGCCTTAACTGTCTCAGCAACATTCACGCCTGAAAATGAAATATTAGTCACACTGCAATGAATTCAAGAAGTTATATATAGTGGGGGTAACTACTTTCGAACTAATTAATCAATTATATATATATATATATATATATATATATATATATATATATATATATATACAGGGCTATTCAAATTCGAGTATATGCATGGGGATTTCGATAACGGTAAGAGATAGAGCGATGGTTAAATGGGGGCAAAGTAGCATATTTCAGAGGTCAGTTATATGGATAAAAAAAATCTAATCTAGCTCCTTTAGTTCTGGAGTTATATAGGAAAAATCGAAAATTTTGAAATCCTTTTTTTGCCTATATCTTTTTATTTAATGAATTGTTTTCAAAACAATTGTCACTTTGCCATTGCCACTTTTTGTAGGCTATCTAAATATCTGAATAAAAATTATATACAGGGTGTTGTATAAATAGAGCCACCCTCAACTTTCAATTTTCAAATACGGACCTGTATTTTTTATTGCATTTTTTTGAATGCCAAGAGTCATGTTATATATTCACGTAGTATTTCCATCTGAATTACAGAGTGTTCTGGAAATATTGAACTATTACCAGTAAAATTTCAACATTTTTTTAAAACTTCAGCTCTAATTAAAAAAATATCATAGGATAAGGTATAGAATGCCTAGGATTTGGAAGATAATCAACATTATTCGACGAAGAATGTCTTCTTCAAGAATTCATCCACATTTCGGTTCACGCAACCCATGATCAATGTACGAAAATGCGAAATTCTTCCTAGTACGTGTATGGAATATAATCATTGCCCAAACAAAAAAACGTTCGATTGGCAATCTTTATATTACATACACCAATTTGGAAATATTTCATTGATACTCACTTTCCGAACTACCCACATTTTTTCAGCAAATTCATGGGCATTCTGTTGCTATATACAAACAATTATTATTAGACTATTTGAATTATCATAGTAGGCGTATGAAAATAAATATTTAGTTCACCTCACTTGTCATTATTCGTACAGTTTCTTGGAAATTATCGTTGGTATTTAATGAAAAATCTGATAGTACTGAAAATGGGTTTCCCCATAGAGCAGAAAAGAGATATGATTAAAGTTTTCTACAGAAATGGGGTACACTAAAAAATAGAATATATCAAAACGAAATTGAAAATAAAGAAGATTTAAGAATTAAAATCATGAACGCTTTCGCATCACTACGCCGAAGAGATATTTTCAGAGCGAATAATAACTTTAAAAAACGACTCCGTAAATGTCTGAAACGAGAAGATCGTCAATTCAAACATTTATTTCGATTATGATTACTTATAATGACTTATTTCAATTCTAGATAATAACTAAACATGTTCTTGTGCGATAAGTTATAAAATATAAAAACCTATATGATCAATAATATGTGTCAATGTGATCAATAATGTTTGTGACAGATTATGTTTGTGAGTTCTCAGCAGAATACATACAACAGATCTTCCTCATACCTACTGAGGTAAATCGACATTGGGATCAATAATTATTCTACCAATGCTACATTATGGTAAAGAAATAACATGTCTCTCGGGAATGTCGATTTTATTCTATTGTTATTCCGAACAAGTAGTGAGACTAGATAATCTGGAAATTCTGAAATTCATTTTTCTTAAGGAATCAATTTGTCTGATTCACCTCTCATTCTCTGATATTATTCAATTAGAGTTGTTATGGAATTAAAAAATGATGAGATATCACTAGTATCAGTTCAATATTCCCAAAACACTTTATGATTTATATAAAAATAAAACGCCAATATGAAACATACCTATATAGGTAGTTCGAAAAGTGAATAACAATGAAATATTTCCAAATTGGTGTCTGGAGTATGAAGATTTCTATTGGAAGATTATTTTGTTTGGGCATTGATTATATGCACATACATGTACGTACTGGGAAGAATTTCACATTTTCGTACATTGATCATGGGTTGCATGAACTGAAATGTGGTTGAATTCTTGAAGAAGACATTCTTCGTCGAATAATGTTAATTATCTTCCAAATCCTAGGCATTTTATACCTTATTCTATGATATTTTTTTATTTAGAGCTGCAATTTTTAAAAAATGTTGAAATTTTACTGGTAATAGTTCAATATTTCCAGAACACTCTGTAATTTAGATGAAAATGCTACGTCAATATAAAACATGAGTCTTGGCATTCAAAAAAATGCAATAAAAAATACAGGTCCGTATTTGAAAATTGAAAGTTGATGGTGGCCCAATTTATACGACACCCTGTATATAATTTTTATTCAGATATTTAGATAGCCTACAAAAAGTGGCAATGGCAAAGTGATAATTGTTTTGAAAACAATTCATTGAATAAAAAGATATAGGCAAAAAAAGGAGTTCGAAATTTTCGATTTTTCCTATATAACTCCAGAACTGAAGGAGCTAGATCAGATTTTTTGTATCCATATATCTGACCTCTGAAATATGCTACTTTGCCCCCATTTAACCATCGCTCTATCTCTTACCGTTATCGAAATCCCCATGCATATACTCGAATTTGAATAGCCCTGTATATATATATATATATATATATATATATATATATATATATATATATATATATATATATATATATATATATATATACAGGGGTAACTACTTTCGAACTAATTAATCAGTAGTTTAAAAATTATTGAAGAGTATTCAATAAAAAAACCAATATATATATATATATATATATATATATAAATATATATATATATATATATATATATATATATATATATATATATATATATATATATATATATACAATATATATGTATATATAATAAGATAGAAAAGAAAACACAACTCTCACAACTCCAAAGGTTTTGAATGTTTATTTAATTGCTACTAGTTTCGCGAATTTTTTCTTCGCATCCTCAGGCAACAGATGGAGTGGACCACAGGGGTCAAACTTAAGACATGTCAAAATTTCCAATGTCAAAAATTAAAATATGCAAAATATGAAATGGAAGCGCTGGACGGATACAATACTTGTTCAATTTAAATAGAATAAATAAATATAAGCAAACACAAAATAAAATGACATTCACTTGCGGACAATTAGTAAAATCTTAGAAAATTGATAGAAATCAGATGCTCAAGCGCACTAGACTGTCTAGTGCGCTTGAGCATCTGATTTCTATCAATTTTCTAAGATTTTACTTTTATTTTGTGTTGTTTGCTTATATTTATTTATTCTATTTAAATTGAACAAGTATTGTATCCGTCCAGCGCTTCCATTTCATATTTTGCATATTTTAATTTTTGACATTGGAAATTTTGACATGTCTTAAGTTTGACCCCTGTGGTCCACTCCATCTGTTGCCTGAAGATGCGAAGAAAAAATTCGCGAAACTAGTAGCAATTGAATAAACATTCAAAACCTTTGGAGTTGTGAGAGTTGTGTTTTCTTTTCTATCTTATTAATATGAACTCACATGGGGATTTCACCATTTCATATATATATATATATATATATATATATATATATATATATACAGGGTGATTAATTAATATGTGTAAATATTTTAACAGTGAAATTTTGAGCTCAAAATATGAAGATCTAACCCAATTTGCTCATACAAAATATTTCTCCTTACTGATTTACAGGGTGTTTTATTTAGATTATTAAAAATTAATTTTGTTCATTACTTTGATGCTGCTTGACATTTCTTTATGATATTTGGCAGTAAGTTAAGGTAGTTTGGGACACATCAAATAATAGTAAAGAAGACTTTCACGCCATCACCAGTGGCGTACGGCAGGGGCACGGGAATAGTTTTCGTTTCCTAAATTCTACGCCACTGGCAGAATTGTCATTTTAGTATAATTTTTCGATTCTCCAATATTTTCTCTGTAAATAAGGCACTCCTTTTTCGTAACGCTAGAGCCACTATTTTTCGAGATATTTAACGTTGAACATATGGCTGCACAATTCTTTTGATTTTTATGTACTTTTATGTCTTCTTTACTATTATTTGATGTGTCCCAAACTACTTTAACTTACTGCCAAATATCATAAAGAAATATCAAGCAGCATTAAACTAATGAACAAAATTAATTTTCAATAATCTGAATAAAACACCCTGTATATCAGTAAGAAGAAATATTTTGTATAAGCAAATTGGGTTAGATTTTCATATTTTGAGCTCAAAATTTTCCCGTTGAAATATTTACTCATAATAATGTATATATATATATATATATATATATATATATATATATATATATATATATATATATATATATATATATATATATAACTTTTTGATAATTATTAGCAATAACAGGCTTGGTGAATCTCAAAAAACTCGATTTTATTAAAAAGTTGACGTTTCGTCACGACATTCGTGGCTTTATCAAAACTTTTTTTTTTTTTAATAAAATCCAGTTTTTTGAGATTCACCAAGCCTGTTATTGCTAATAATTATCAAAAAGTTAAAAATAGTTCACAGGCAACAACAATTCAAATAAATGAATAAATATATATATATATATATATATATATATATATATATATATATAAATATATATATATATATATAAATAAATATATATAAAAATCTATATATATAAATATAAATATATATATATCTATATATATATATATATATATATATATATATATATATAATATATATATATATATATATATATATATATATATATATATATATATATATATATATATATATATATATTATATAATATATATATATATATATATATATATATATATATATATATTATATATAATATATATATATATATATATATATATATATATGTATATATATATATATATATATATATATATAAAATATATATATATATATATATATATATATATATATATATATATATATATATATATATATATATATATATATATATATATATATATATATATATATATATATATATATATATATATATATATATATATATATATATATATATATATATATATATATATATATATATATATATATATATATATATATATATATATATATATATATATATATATATATATATATATATATATATATATATATATATATATATATATATATATATATATATATATATATATATATATATATATATATATATATATATATATATATTATATTATATATTTTTTTTTATTTTTTTTTTTTTTATTTTTATTTTTTTTTATATATATATATATATATATATATATATATATATATATATATATATATATATATATATATATATATATATATATATATATATATATATATATATATATATATATATATATATATATATATATATATATATATATATATATATATATATATATATATATATATATATATATATATATATATATATATATATATATACCTAAGCAATATTTATTCTCTAGCAGTACGGATTATGTATTTATAGCAAACAGAAATTTGCAATTATTACCTATATTTCGTTTTTCATGATTGCCTCCTTGTCCAGTGTTAGGCTCCAACAAAAAGGCGGGAGGTGGTGGTAAATTTTCCAAGCTTCCCATGAAGCAGTTTTGGCTAAGAGTTGAAGTATTCGAAATTGATGCAGTACGTCTAATAGGTGGCGGTGGTTTGTTGGCTTGCACAGATCCACGACGAAGTAAAGTATTCCTCATTGTGCCGGTTGAATACATTGCTGAGGGACATCAGAAAAATATAAATATTCATTTTTAACGACAATATTTCGACATGAAGCATGTTTATTAAAAAATATATTTTCTGGTATCTATTGCCAAACATTGATAGTAATTGATATTTCCATCATCTTAAACATAAAAAATTTTGAATGTGCAAAATGAATACGACTTATCGGTTGATTGTAAGAACTATTTTTAAGACAGTGAAAGTTTGACTATGGCCATATGGAACTATGATAATTGACTAATTGACTTCATAAGCCTCACACAAGTCTTAATATCACCCACTCGCACCACTTACAAAAATATAATATCCCATTTTAAGCATTGATATATCCAGCAATGCTCAAAATGGAATATTATATTTGTGTAAGTGGTGCTAGTGGGTGATATTAGAACTTCTTTGAGGCTTATAGAATCAATTATAGTATATATAGGTATATATATATATATATATATATATATATATATATAAATAAATATATATATATATATATATATATAAACTCAGCATTTTGCATGCACTTGAACGATGATGACAATTTACATTATTTTGATACCAAGTTTTTTGAATTTAGCTTTTTGTTTATTACTCTACTCGACCGCATGCAATATAATCTTCTTCTTCATCTTCATATATTGACGAGGATGTCGTGACTGAAATGTTCATATTTTCACTTTTCTCAAAGTTTATTCAGTATTCAATAATCAGTAACCTTCACTTCCAAAAAAACAATTACAGGATCGAGCTATTCTTCTAACTTCCCTTCCCTCCTAGCTATCGAAGAAATAGTTTGAGAAGATATGTAGATAAGAACTTACTAGATATAGAGCAATGATTGGAAATGAATTTCCGTGAAAAGTAAATGTTAGTAACTGATTAGTATTCATAAATTCATGCCTATAACAGTTTTTCAAAGCACATAACAATTTCAGTTTGTATGTTAACACCATGGAACTTTATTATCTCAAGATAGGATCTTTTATATATTATTAATTATAAGTCCTTAAGGACTTAAAAATTTCGTTTCGAATCTGTCAGAATGATATATATATGTATGTGGCGAATCTTTTGTATACAAATTTTGATAAAATATGTAAATTATAGATATTAGAACAGTCTTCAGAACTAAGTTTATATGTTCATCTCATAATGCAAACAATGAAATTTTTCACTGTTCACGATTTCTGAGACTGATAAGATAAACATGTGCTATATACACATTGGTATATTAGTCAATATCTGGAGTGTACAAGAATTTTTTTCTTCAAATCTATTAACTCTTTCAAAAGATGCGCAAATTTTCAACTATATACTGATAGAGAATAAAATATAATTAATTTAGGGTAAAGTGGGGTAATATCGGCCGCTTAAGGGAATTAAAGAGTATATTGAACTAATTTCTATTTGAAGGAGAGCTAGGAAGTTTAAATGAAGAATGAGATGTAAGGAACAAAATACATGTAAATTAGAAATAACAAAAACAGTTAAAGCAAAATACAAAATTTTCAAAAAATGCTCTAGTGGACGGCCGGAATTGGGGGTAATATCGACTGCATATATATATATATATATATATATATATATATATATATATATATATATATATATATATATATATATATATATATATATATATATATATATACAGGGTGTTCCTAAATTGAAAGTACAAACGAAAAGGGGAGATTCCTTAAGTAAGTTTAAGAAAAAAAGTCCCATAAACATGGAGTCGCAAATGTTTCGTTTTCGAGTTTCAGAGTGTTGAAGTTTGAATTTTTTCAAAGTTTTTTTCTCTTACTACACTTTATAAGATATTCAACTGAAATTTGGCATAGATATTACATTTGAGAGTTCTCACCACGTGATATGGCACTTTCGATAGCAGATCTACAGGGTGATATTTTTTCTGGAACACTGTCACCTCTTTTCTCCAGAACTTATATAGGTATATATATATATATATATATATATATATATATATATATATATATATATATATATATATATATATATATATATATATATATATATATATATATATATATATATATATATATATATATATATATATATATATATATATATATATATATATATATATATATATATATATATATAATATATATATATATATATATATATATATATATATATTATATATATTATATATATATATATATATATATATATATATATATATATATATATATATATATATATATATATATATATATATATATATATATATATATATATATATATATATATATATATATATATATATATATATATATATATATATATATATATATATATATATATATATCAAATCAATCAAATCAAATTTATTCACTAAATGTTTAGTATTACAATGTTTTTACAATGCTCTTAGATAATGTATTTAAGATAAAAATAAAAAATACGTTTATAAATCATGTCCCTGCAAGGCCAAAACAGCCCGTGTGCAGCGAATTAACATTAACAAGAGATGAGTTAACCTTAACTTTAAACCAAGGTAATGAAAAAAAGATATCAAAAACAAAAAAGGATAAAATACATAAACAAAAGAGGAATTATATAATTAAATATCTTTTGGGCACCAAAAACAATGGAAGAAGTTTAGGAGTAATTATTTTTAGTTTTACTTTTTATTATGCGCTTTATAGCATTAAAATTATTTGTTGTGCTTGGAATTTCTATTAAGTTAAAGATTTTAGGTCCCTGGTAGTAGAAAGAATTTAATGCCAGGGTAAGCCTAACTCTAGGCAACTGGAATTTTTGAAAACCTCTAGTACTCATTAGAATTTGCATATTCAGTAAATGTCTGTATTTGAATACTGCAATTCCGCAATTTAATCTATAGAGTGCATCAATATTTAGCACATTTAAAAGCTCAAACAATGGCTGTGAAGGATGTGTTCTTTTCTTTTTTAAAACTACCCTTAATAAGCATTTTTGTAGTACAACCAGAGGATATAAGTTGGTCTTATATGCTCCCCCCCACACACTTATTGAGTACACTATCACAGATTGAAATAGTGATAGGTATATAGTTTTTAAAATATGTGTTGGCAGAATTTCTCTTAACAAATAAAGCTTGGGTAACAAAGAATATAATTTTTGTTTTATATTAAATATATGTGATTTCCAAGTCATATTTTGATCTAACGTTAAGCCCAGATACTTGATGTTGTCAACCTGCGCAACTGTGTTACATTCACAATTTCTAATATTGCAGTCAAGTTCGTGAAATATTAATGGATGTTCAAAAGAGAATGAACCACGAGTAGCAAAATTAACATAATTAGTTTTTTTTACATTTACACAAATCTTATTCAAAGAGAACCATTTTGTTAAAGTATTGAGATCTTGTTGCATTTTAATTTGTAGGATTTCTTTGTTCTGTTCTGCATAAAAAAGGGCAGTATCATCTGCAAAGGTAAAAATTTTTCCATTCAACGTGGCGCTACAAAGGTCGTTAATGTACACTAAAAAAAGCGTAGGAGACATTATAGATCCCTGCGGAACACCACTCCGAAGGGTCAATTCCCTACTAAGTTCATCACCTACTCTAACATTTTGCTTGCGGTTAGCCAAAAAGGTTCGAAACCACTTTAGAACTGTTCCCCTAATGCCCGCGCAATGGAGTTTGTCCAATAATACAATATGTGAGAGTGTATCAAAAGCCTTTTTTATGTCTACAAACATACCTGATACAAATGCGCCTTTGTCCAAACTCCGAATCACCCGATTACTAAACTTTATTAGTGCAATTTCTGTACCCTTATTTTCAAGAAAACCATATTGGTTATTCGAAAAGAAGGAGTGTTTATGCAAAAAAATTGTTAGTGACTTTAGCACCAGTGTCTCAAACAATTTAGAGAAAACGGAAGTGAGGGCTATTGGTCTGTAATTACCTGCATCCAATTTGTTGCCTCCTTTATGTACAGGAATAACTATTGAATTTTTTAGACAATCTGGAAAAGTTCCGCAAGTGATGGATTGATTAAATAACTGTGTTAGAATAGGCGCCACTTCATTTTTAACCTGTTTCAAAATATTCGCTGTAATAGAATCAGGGCCTGGCGCTTTGTTACTTTTAAGTGAATTTATGCCTGTGAGAATATCAGATTCTACAAAAGGTGGGATTATTATGGAGTCTTTTATAGATTTTTGTGTTATCTGACAGAGATTCTGAGAGCCTACAGGCCCCTTTACATCCTCTGTTAGTGATTTTATGTTTTCTACAAAATAAGAGTTTAGGTAGTTAGCTATATCTTTTGTATCAGTTAAAATTTCTTTACTATTAGAGTTTTCAATTTTATTGATATTTCTATTTTTATCACTGGAGCCCGTTATACTTTTTATAGTTTGCCATTGCTTTTTTATATTGTGCGTGTACTTTTTTATTTCGTTTTCAAAAAAGGATATTTTAGATATGTTAATTAGTTTTTTAACAAAATTACGGTACGTTATGTACTTTAGTTTTAATTGATTATTCCAAGGTTCCCTTTTAGCTTTTTGGAACAGTTTATTTCTTTCACGAATGCTCTTTAACAGCCCTTTCGACATCCATGGCTTAATCCTTTTATGTGAGCTAGAGTTTACAATTTCGAATGAGCTTGTTTTAACCAAGTCCACAAACTTGTCCACGAAAGTTGAAAATTTGTAATTTATATCCGAGTTTAAATCATGAACAAATGTAAAATCGTTTTCCACTATTTTGGATTTTAATTTTTCTATGTCTACTTTCTTTATTTTTGAGGTTGCTTTATTTGGGGACTCAAAATTTTTTATAGGTATTACACCTAAAATCAGATAATGATCTGTTGTGTCTAACTCTATTACCGCGGAATTTAGTATATCGGCCCTACATTTCATAAATATGTGATCAACGCATGTTCCTGAACCACTATTATTTGGCCGTGTTGTTTCATTCATGCATGATACAAAGCCTTTACTACTTAGTAAGAGCTTATAATCGTCCACGTTTTCTGACCTTAAATCTAAATTTATATCACCCGTATAGTAGAAAATTTCACATTGTAAGTTATTGTTCAAAATTATGTCCAGCTCTTCAAGATATTCTTGCATGCTAGAATCATGCGCCCTATAAATGCCCAGAATTGATATATACTTTGTTAAGATCTTCAATTTAACCATAAGTCCTTCAGCAGTGTTCATGTTAACAGTTTCTGTATTTGTAACCGTAAGTTCGTCAGCTACAAAAATTGCAACCCCCCCTGATCTCCTTTTTTCTCTGGTACTGAAAAAACTGTTATAACCTTGTATATTATATAATTTTAGTTCATTATTTTTTATCCAAATTTCAGTTAATACTATTATTTTTGGCTTTTGTTTTAGATAATTAAAGTATATCAAAAATTCGTCAAAATTTGCCCTTAAACTTCTTACATTAAAAGTTAAACAAGTTATATCTAAATTTTGCTCTGGAAATATTATGTCGTTATCAAAAGGTGATTTTATAACTTTAGTATCTATTTGTGTAGTTGATAAGCTTAAAAAATCTGACACTACATTATCCATTTTGCAAAAATGATTTTACAGTTTTATTACATTAAATAACCACCAAAGAATAAGCAGATAAAGGAAAATTAATTTTGCAATCTCCTGAGGTCATCTTCTCTTCTTATTACAAGAGCAGGGCCAGTTTCAGTTTTTCTTAGATAAATGTTTCCATTTTTTATCCAAACGTACTTGTAGTTATTATCAAATTTATATTTTCGGGTTTTCGCAAAAAGTTCCTGCTTGGTTTTAGATAGGTCATGGTTAAAATAGACGACGTTGTCCTCAGAGAAGCCGCAATCTTTCATTGTAACATCACCGGCTTCCTTACGCTTTCTCAGAATAGACATTTTTGTGTTTACATCATTTAATTGCACTAGAATCGGGGAGTTATTTTTTACAGAGATTCGTTTAGCAAGAAAATTATTTGTTTCTAGATGAACTCCAACATGTCTTATTATTTTATGAGCTACATCTTGAGTATTTTCATTTTCTTGGATGGGAGCATTCATTATCATGATATTTCTCTCTCTTTTCTCTTGGTCAATAATTTCTAGTTTTTCTTCCAAGTTACTGATTCTAGCATTTGCCTTATTAAGTTCATTTTTTTCTTCCTCTAACAACCTCTTTACTGATTTGTTTTCGCGCTGTAGTTCTTCAAATGAATCTGACAAGAATTGCATTGAATGTTGTAACTCGAGAATATCCTTTTTAAAGCCCTTCATTTCACCCTTTAAACTGTCATGATTTCGTTGCATTATCTTAATAACATCCTCCAATGTGAACTTTTTCTGGGAAGGTGCATGTTCAGTTCCACTCTCTTCTTCTGAGATTTGGTCATCGGAGGTTACATATTTCGGTTCTATTATGGATCTGCGGGTATTCTTATTTTTCTCACAAATTCCGCATATCCAATTTTTATCTTCATTGATTAGGTCGCGAATTGCGGTTATATCAAGATTTGTACATTTTTGGCATATCCAAAGATCACATTTGAAACAGCGGAGCTTGTATTTACTTTTTAGAAAAGTTTTTTTACAAAGTTCACATTTGGTTTCATTATTGCTGTTGACCTTCGCCTCCTTTCCATCACAGATTTGTCCGCCTTGGTACTTCGACTCTTTCTGCTTGACATCTGTTTGTTTACTTTTGTTCATGATAAGAAATATCAGTTTTCTTATAAGAGATAAGATTTTAATGGTTTCAATGAATTATCGAACAATTATTCATAAAATGTAAATTTCTTAAAAATGCAGTAAAGTACCTTGATTTGTTGGGATTTAGAACACTGTTGTCTAGGCACACAAATTAACTTTAGTTTTGTTAATTTTGGTTCACTTTTTCTCTAGATATTTGACATTAAATGCAGAGCAACAAAAGTTAACTCATCACACCGCAAGATATATTCTCTATCTATATATATATATATAGGTATATATATATATATATATATATATATATATATATATATATATATATATATATATATATATATATATATATATATATATATATATATATTATATATTATTAAATATAAATATATATATATATTATATATATATATTATATATATATATATTAATATCATATATATATATATATTATATATATATATATATAGGTATATATATATATTTATATAATATATAATATAATATATATATATATATATATATATATAGTTATATATATATATATATATATATATATATATATATACCTCAAATAATGTCCATTGACAGAAAACGAATAAAAAATTTTGTTCCCGTCTGTATATCTGATCATGTGAAAGCCAACAAAAATCGAAATTCCATGCCGATTATTCCATCAAGATGATGGCTGGAATTACCTTTGAAACATTAATTTCAAAATAATCATATCGTGAGCATCAAGTAAATTAAGTTAAAGGAACATAACATAGTTCATATTTACACAAACAATTTATACGACGTAACCGTTATTGAAACACGCAACCTTCTCATATTTTCTCGTAATTCTCACCAAATTTTTTCATAAACTTACTACAACTTGTTCTAGAACGGCCTAAACAAGTTGGTATTCTTGATATTCGTAAACGGTTAGGTGACATCTGCCTGCAATTTGTTTTAGGGTGGGAGAACCTTGAAAGCCGGGATTCCCCCTTGGGCTGATATTCCGCCACTTTACCCTAAGCTTGAACATTGTTATACCGCAAAGTGAATAAAACAGTATCTATCGAGAGAATAATCTCATAAAAAAACTAACAACTGTAGAAGTCACGAATCCTTCTTATTTTCAAGTAGCATATGGATTTATTTTATATTAAAACTTCGCATGTATTACACACTATAAAAGGATTTACTTTAATTTAGAAATAGTAAGTTATTTTTTGAGAAAATCAAGAGTAAATAACTTAAAAAATAAATAATTTATTTGAATGAGGTGTTAATTTATAGTAAAATTGAGAGCCGACACCAGATAAAAACGTCAGAGGACTATTATTACCTGTCATGGAGAGAGGCCTTCTGCGCACACCATTGAGCAGATCTGAGTTTCGGGGAAGGGTGCAATACTTGCTAGCGGTATCACTAACATCTAACAACACACACAAAGGATCAGCAAACGCATGCTTAACACAGTATGAGGATGGTCCGTGTAACATAAAATCTCAACATAATGACTGGTAAGTATCGAGTGAGATACACTGATTCATTTTTTAGTTCTATATGAAAAACTGTTGAAAATTTCACAACACTTACCATTCAGAATGTACCTAAGCTTAACCAGGTTTAGGCATTGTAAGCATCCCAAATTATAGATGATTTATATTCATACATGTAAGGTCTTAACTCAAACTTTCAGGACTTGAAAAAAGTTAATGAAACTGATTATGTCACCGAATTAGATATACTTAACCAATATAAAAACATTTTCTTTAGCTATCCATGAATATACATAAGTTCTAATCAATTGTAAACTCAATGTTGTCTGAATAATATTGATATAAGAAAAAAAATCAGGCATTACATGTATAGAATATATATATATAAGGTTATATCCACAAAATATTATTCAATGAAGTTTTGAAAATAGAATAACTAATCAAACAAACTATGTAAATTATGAGTAAACTCGATTGAAAACAATATATATATATATATATATATATATATATATATATATATATATATATATATATAATATATATATATATATATATATATATATTTATATATATATATATATATATATATATATATTTTATATATATATATATATATATATATATATATATATATATATATATATATATATATATTTATAAATATATTTAAAAAAAAAAAAAAAAATATAATATTATTATTATATATATATAAATATATATATATATATATATATAAATATATATATATATATATATATAATATATATATGTATATACATATATATATTATATATATATATATATTTATATATATATATATATAATATATATATATATACATATATATTTATATTATATTATAATTAGAATATAATATTGAAATTTTGAAGGAATGCACTGCTGTAAATGCTTTAAGAACTTCACAGTGTCACAGATCAGTGGAATTGGAAAATAGGCCAAGCTACAGAGATTTAGAGTGAGCAATTTGTGCAAAAAGTGTTAGAAGAAAACCAGCTCCGCCATTGTTTGTCAAATAGTTCCACATGATATAGTGATATGTTTTTCACTCGACTTTATTATTTATGTCTTTGTTATTAACGTTTTTTTTAGTTTTTCGCTTATAAAATTGAAACTATCAGAGTAATCGTGATGGTGTCAATAGATTTATTGTAGAAAATGAAAAGACGAAAAAAATGAGAGGTCGGACGACTCAATCAGACCCTCAGTCTAAGGGAAAATTGGAAAAAACCGGCCAAAATGCAGTTTTTTCAAAAATTCATAACTCGGTTATTTTTTTAGTTGTAGCGTAGATCCTCCGGCCAGTATTAGCTATTGATATGAACTTCATTTGTGCGAAGATCAGAAACTGTCCGATGCATAGTTTTTGATCTGTGGCCATTTGATTATGTTACTATGCAATTTTCCAGCAGACCTGAATGCGACAGGTATGGTCCGATTTCAATTTACTAAAAAGATTTTGAAAGTAGAATTCTCATAGTTCAAAACGTTCATCTTGGTTTTTCATAAAAACGTTGAGAAATATGTTAAAAATGAAGCTGAACATGACAAAAAACGGCCGAGCGCGTGAGAGTAGTTGAAGAGTGGGGGTTTACAATTATTATCTGACAACGTTTAGAAATTACTGTCATGTTCAAAATGCCGACGCTTTCGAATGTCATGCTTCTCCTTGCCTGCTGCTCTACCCCCACTCTTCAACTACTCTTACGCGCTCGGCCGTATTTCGTCATGTTCAGCTTTACTTTTAACATATTTCTCAGCGTTTTATGGAAAACCAAGATGAACGTTTTGAACTATGAGAACTATACTTTCAAAATGTTTTTAGTAAATTGAAATCAGACCATATCTGTCGCATTCAGGTCTGCTGGAAAATTGCATAGTAACATCAAATGGCCACAGATCAAAAACTATGCATCGGACAGTTCCTGCTCTTCGCACAAATAAAGTTTATATCAATAAATAATACTAACCGCAGGATCTACGCTACAACTCAAAAAATAACCGAGTTATGAACTTTTGAAAAAACTGCATTTTGGACGGTTTTTTCCAATTTTCCCTTAGACTAAGGGTCTGATCGAGTCGTCCGACCTCTCATTTTTTTCGTCTTTTCATTTTCTACAATAAGTCTATTGACATCATCACGATTACTTTGCATAAAATTGTTAATAACAAAGACACAAATAATAAAGTCGAGTGAAAAACATATCACTATATTATGTGAAACTATTTTACACACAATGGCGGAGCTGGTTTTCTTCTAACACTTTTTACATGAAAAAATCTCTGTAGCTTGGCCTAAAAGATCATTATATTTCATTAAGCTTCTATAAGTTACTACATAAGATTGGGTTATTACTACAACACAATAATTCTTACAAGGAAAGGAGATCAATTGATATTTTTGTTAATTATTAAAGAAAAGGTATTTATTACTAAAAGGTCTGTTAGGGGATCACATGCCAAAAATCGGAAAATCTCAAAAAAAATAATTATATCAAATCAAAATTATATACCTTCTGTTGTTTGAACCACCTCTTCTACATTGAAGGTGGTCTGACTACCATAGCCACTTGACGATTCTAAGGAACTTTCACTGGTGCTGCTTTCTTTTTCTCCCTCATTTGGCATCTAGCAATAAATCATTTGCCTATTAGTTAAATAATTTCTCTAGTATATATACAATATTATTTCTATATTTTATTAGTTGTTTGTACTGAAGTTCCGGAAAAAAATGTCCTACCTATTAAACGTTCATTACCTGCCTGATTTACTAGAGAAAAACTTTATTCTATTATTTCTGTTCCGTAAACTTTGTATGCTTTCTTAACATATGATTATTAGTATTCAAATAACAAAATATTCAATAAATTACTGTTCTCTTCGGTGTTGAATGATGACTAAAAATAAGACAGTTGAAATTAAAGATAGAGATGAAGTATAAAGATAAAATTTTCAAGTTTGATTATTTTAAAAGGCGACGAGACGGAATCATAAATTTTACAAAATATATGCAAACGCATGTGTTTCTAGGTATTAGGTATTGTTCCTGTCAGATATAGTCGGATCGGGCTGACATTTGAAAAAAAAAAGAGTAGCTGCAATTTTATGACTGATTTGAGGGCGTAATATCACATCAAGTTCTATTTTATGAAATGCAACGATTTTCAAGTCTGGAACATTGTTTATAACAACGTTTTTTCGATTATATTTCGGAAACTATGGGTTATGGAGAAAAGTGCTTCATAGACCAAATAATTGTCATTGAAAAACCTTCCAAACTAGACCCGCTAAATCAAAATCGGTTAATTTGTTTAAAAGTTATAGCAAATTTAAGGCTAAAAAAGCGTTTTTTAAAATTATTATAAACAAATAATTAAACATTTTATTGTTTCATTAAGGCAGTAAAAGTGTGAGTTTTTATGTACTTAAAAAGTGTGCGCAACGTGGGCGATGTACTAGGAATAGTTGTTGCACAATTCTATTTGTTTATCCCGTTTTTGTAAAATGGACCCAATTTCAACCGTTTATTGTGGAAAAAGTTATCAACTTACAGACCTCTAGGAGGTCTCATTTTAAAGGTAATATAGTCTACCTGTAATCGCCAATCCCAGAAAGTTAATTTTTTCCCGGAAACTATTTGAAAATTAGCAATAAACAAATGTTACATTTTGAACCGTTTTTTGCTTATAAATAAATACAATAATTTGCAAAGTATAAGGAATATGTGTTCATCAGTAGTACCATTGGAAAGCTGTTAAAAAAACACACATTAAAAAAAAGTTTCTACGACCTCTAGGAACCAAGATAGCTTTTTTTTTTTAAATCATTACTCCGTTGTTTATTAACATTTTGAGCTGAAATTTTCACATTTGGTAGGCGACATTTACAACTTTATGATCCGACATTTTGCATAAACTTTTGTTGTTAATTATTTAGTCCCGAGAGCAATATATCAAGGTAACATTCTCTGCGCTCCACGAGAGCCGAGTGGTGGGGGTGAGAGAAAGTCGCATCGCTCGAATTTCTCGCGCGCGATGCGGAGCTTCAAAATCGAGCGGACAAAAAAAATTCGCATTATCTCGGCTTCTAATTATCGTAGAACCTTCTTTTTTTTTAATCTGGGGTAGCTCGACGAAAAAATAACAATGGCGCAATTTTCATATACCTAAAATGTCTTTAAACTGCGGAAAAAAGGTGTTGCTTAAATAATTCATTGATTTATCGCGGGTTTTTTGCATTATTAATAATTCTGAAAATTTTCTGTTATGCATGACTACAATATAGTATACTTTAAGTAAAAATATAGCTTCACCACAGCTTAATTGAACTATTAACAAGAATACAGTTTGTGTAAGGAATAATATTTATATACTTTTGACGACCGTACTTCTTATTTGATTTGGTCTGTGATGCTGCGTGAAAAATATGAAGCCGATCATCAAACTTTTTTTTTTTTTTAATGTGTGTTTTTTAACCGCTCTCCAATGGTACTACTGATGAACACATATTCCTTATACTTTGCAAATTATTGTATTTATTTATAAGCAAAAAACGGTTTAAAATGTAACATTTGTTTATTGCTAATTTTTAAATAGTAAAAAATTGATTGGCGATTACAAGTAGACTCTATTACCTTTAAAATGAGACCTCCTAGAGGTCTGTAAGTTGATAATTTTTCCCACAATAAACGGTTGAAATTGGGTCCATTTTACAAAAACGGGACAAACAAATAGAATTGTGCAACAACTATTCATAGCACATCGCCCACCTTGCGCACACTTTTTGAGTACATAAAAACTCACACTTTTACGGCCTTAATGAAACAATAAAATGTTTAATAATTTGTTTATAATAATTAAAAAAAAAACACTTTTTTAGCCTTAAATTTTTCTATAACTTTTAAACAAATTAACCGATTTTGATTTAGCGGGTCTAGTTTGGAAGGTTTTTCAATGAAAATTATTTGGCCTATGAAGCACTTTCCTCCATAACCCATAGTTTCCGAAATATAATCGAAAAATTGAAAAAATACGCTTTTTTTGCACAAAAACGTTGTTATAAACAATGTTCCAGACTTGAAAATAGTTGCATTTCATAAAATAGAACTTAATATGATATTACGCCCCCAAATCTGTCATAAAATTGCAGCAACTCTTTTTTATCATTTTTTGATATTTTTCATGTCAGCCCGACCCGACTAGTAACAAGGCGGTCGAGAATTCGAGGTTGCTTAACTCAATAGGGATATGATGTTATCAGAATTCCATTCAACAATGAGAAAAAAAATGCCTTTTAAATGTTCTATACATTGAGTTTAGATGTCCACGGGACTGTCATGACTTTTTCTCAGAGTTTTCCTCATAACATATGGGTAAGTCACTGTTTGCAAAATTTCGAAGGCGAATGCTGGGTCAGAAACCATTCAATGAATACAATCTCATCGCCTCTCTTTTCATAAATTACTCACTTATCCTTCATGCACTTGTACATACAAGTGTATTCTCTGATCTGGCTGAAGAATTTCCTCCCTATATCATCCAGTCCTAAACTGAATGTATTGAGTCGCAGCGCAATCAGTTTCAATATGAACTTGTGCGGGTATAATTTGTCGTAACAGGCATAGTTTTCTAACCAATCATCAGTAACATCTGTTTCTAAGCACTGAAGCCGTTCACTGTTTACAACTCTCAATGTAAGAAATATTAGATATTGAATGTAGGCAAAGGTATGTGGTCGCCACACAGGCAGTGGAGCTTACTCAGTCCTTAACTGAATTCTGTATTGTTTTTTGTTGCTTGTTTTATACTACAATACTTTTCATAAAACATCTCAGATACCAAACCCAGTCTCAAATTCTCATAGAGCTCTCTTTTTTTTTACAGGATGTTTTTATCCCCATTGTAATCCAATGTTTATTTGAATTTTTTGTTAGTATTTTTTTTTTGGAAAAATTCTGTTCATTAGGGATTTAAATTTGAAATGAAAAAGGTTATAGGCAACATTCACATCAGTGCCGTTTAGCACATCAGACCACTCCTCAAGCTCCAGCTCAGTTAGAAAAGACTGTTTCCCACAATCCGAGAATGTGCGCTTGAGTAGAAATTCAGGATTTCTAGGTTGTTCAGGTTCAATCAATGACAGTATCTGAGCATGTTGGTCCGAAATATGTGGTCGCCACACAGGCAGTGGCAGTGGGTCTCATGCAGCCGTAAAAGGTAAAGTTTTCTATACGATCATCAGTAACGTCTGTTTCTAAACAGTGAAGCCATTCACTGTTTACGACTCTCAATGTGAGAAATAATACATATTGAATGTACGCAAAGGTCTGTTCACATTTTGTCGTGAAATATTTGATATTTTTTCCAACTGTAGTATTTCTTTATTGTTATTCAGTATTTTACAATTGCAACAAGAGATCTCCGACTTTCAGTGATTCTTCATTTTCTACTCCTTCCTTGTATAAGCGCTGGTTCAGTGGTAAAAACACTTTTTAAACATCATTCATATAAACTATAAGGTGTTAAATAGCCCATGTGAGAAGTGACCCTCTTCTGCTTCTTTCAACCTTCAACCATCCACTTCTGAATGTAGGTCTCTTCCAAAGCCTATCTCTCGCGACGGGGCGAACAAAACACCAGGTTGCCCTCTTAGGCGCTTCATCTACTCGTGTCCTTCTCATAAGGTTTGTTCCAACCTTGAATCACAAACAGATTTCCAACAGTTTACAAATCGTTCTCAACGCGCATGTCTGTAAAATATTGGTTTCCTGATCTATGGTTGGAACGCCTGATAATTTACTAGAAGTAGTGAGTCAGGCCTCAGGGAAGAGCTTCTCATTAAAAACAAAAAATCCTACCACAAACAGAAATGTTACAATAGAGCAAACACGAAGAGATAGAAAAGAATGCAATAGAGATAGAATAGTACTAGAAAAAGAGAAGTTGGAGGTGCATAAACAAAAACTTATCTTAATGAAGGAAATAAATGAACTTCTGAGAGAAAGAAATGATCTTTTAAAAATATAGAACCTGTTCTACTTGTTCGAAAAACTTTATGCAAGGTTTTATTAAGCAAATTTCAGATTTTTTTCTTACATTCATGCTTCAATTTTTTTTTACTTTAATTTTAGGATTCTTTTTTTTATTAATGCATTAGTGCAATTAATATCTTAGTGCAACGTGGAAAGTAAATGTAGTACCTACAATAAAATGTAAGTTTGTTGTTCATGAAATATATGCCATTTTTTTAGTTTTACCGAACAAGAATACATAACCTAAATATGCAGAGAGTATAATGCGAGTTTTTATGTGACAATAGGTTAGATGAATACAAATAAGCAAAAGAATCTTAAAGAAATTGTCACCATCTGAAAAATAATAGCTCTACACATGCGCCAGATGAACGGTCAGAAGATAATCCGCAAACCGTTCTGATAGTTTTCAAACAGTTTGCAACCTTGGATGGAACGCAAAACTGACAGTTTCCTAATCGTTTATGATTCTGGTTGGAACGCATTTAAGTTACTGCGCAGAATCCTGACTGTAAGAAACTGTTTCTGATGCCGGTTGGAACGAATCTCTTATTTTCTCCTTGGTGACGTGGTCTCGATGGTTGATGCCAAACATGATCTTCTCATGGCCCTTTGAGCCTCTCGATGCTTCAGGCTCCTAGTTGCAGCCAACGCATTCGTTTCCAGACCGTAGGTAAACACTGGCAATTCACATGCTGTATTTCATCTTAAATTTATTTAGATTGATGGAACAATGCATTTTTCACAAATTCGATCATTCAAAACTTGAATTCGTCTTGTATCTTGGTTCCAGATCATTATTATATTTATACTAATAAAAAAATTATATATTGAAAGAGTGAAAGACCTAGCAAAAAATCTTAATATTGAAACAATATAATGCATTTTCATAGCTACAGAATAATAGACCAGGGTCTTTAAAGCCTTTAAAAATAATAAAAAGTGAAAAACAATAATAGTAGGATGAAACTCATTGGAAAAGGAGAATATAATAAAAATGAAAGAAAAAATAATTTACGGGCGATCTCAGGTCGGGAAGGGGAAGGGGGTGAGTTTTTAAGGGTAAAAAACGATTTATCTTGATTTCCGGCGAAACTAGAAGTCTTATGGAAAAAAGTCAAATGGCAAAGTTGTAAGTAATGAAAAGATCTACAACTTCTGTGTCCACACTTTTTTCACATAACCTCAAAATTTATGTGAAAAATTCAAAAAACCAAGACTTTGGTTTTTTATTTTTATCTTTCACAGAAAAAAAAATTTTTCAACGAAATTTGGTTAAAACATACCTTTTTATGTCTCAAATACACTGTAATTTATTTGACTTGAAATCTCTATTTTTTCACCTTATATTGACTCAACATCGAAAAAGCACCCTAATTTTCAATCGCAAATTCTCCTGTCAAAATATCAGCTTTGTTCAAAAATTTAGTGTGCTTTATGTTCGTTGAAATCTCTACTTTCCAATGGTGTATACATTTCTATAGTAAATATTTTCAGAAAATGCAAAAAATCGAAAAAAACTCGAATTCGAAATTTCAATTTGGCAGAAAAATGAAAAAGTGGAAGAGATCATGAATAAATATTTGCGCTATGTAGGAAAACATTACGCAGCAAGCAGCTATATTGTTTGTGATGTTTACCTCGAAATTGAAAACTCAATTACTGTCACAACAGTACCAGCAGTTAAGCCATCTAAAAGAGGAGAAAGTAGTCGTAGAAAAACCTCAGACAATATTCCAGAGTTCGATTATCAAAACCATAAAAAAATAACATTTTTGCAAGAAAAATTTTTATCTAACGAGAAGAACAAGGACAAAATAACAAAAACGTTAATGGAAAGTTTACAGTCACAAGGATTTTATTGTAAACAAGTAGAAGAAGATGCTGATGCTTACATAATTTTTATAATCGAACTCTGGAATATTGTCTGAGGTTTTTCTACGACTACTTTCTCCTCTTTTAGATGGCTTAACTGCTGGTACTGTTGTGACAGTAACTGATTTTTCAATTTCGAGGTACCCATCAAAAACGATAAAGCTGCTTGCTGCGTAATGTTTTCTTACATAGCGTAAATATTTATTCATGATCTCTTCCACTTTTTCATTTTTCTGCCAAATTAATCTGCCAAATTAAAATTTCGAATTCGAGTTTTTTTCGATTTTCTGCATTTTCTGAGAATATTTACTATAGTAATGTATACACCATCGGAAAGTAGAGATTTCAACAAACATAAAGCACACCAACTTTTTGAATAAAGCTGATATTTTGACAGGAGAATTTTCGATTGAAAATTAGGGTGCTTTTTTGATGTTGAGTCAAAATAAGGTGAAAAAATAGATATTTCAAGTCAAATAAATTACAGTGTATTCGAGACATAAAAAGGTAAGTTTTCACCAAATTTCGTTGAAAAATTTTTTTTTGTGAAAGATAAAAATAAAAAACCAAAAACTTGGTTTTATGAAATTTTCACATAAATTTTGAGGTTATGTGAAGAAAGTGTGAACACAGAAGTTGTAGATATTTTCATTACCTACAACTTTTTTTCATAGGAGTTGTAGTTTTGCCGGAAATCGAGATAAACCGTTTTCTACCCTTGAAAACTCACCCCCTTCCCTTTCCCGACCTCAGATCGCCCGTAAATTATTTTTCCTTTCATTTTTATTATATTCTCCTCCTTTTCTAATGGGTTTCAACCTACT
Source organism: Cynegetis impunctata (assembly GCA_030704885.1). Taxonomy (NCBI): domain Eukaryota; kingdom Metazoa; phylum Arthropoda; class Insecta; order Coleoptera; family Coccinellidae; genus Cynegetis; species Cynegetis impunctata. The sequence continues at coordinate 55,404 of JARQZK010004542.1, read as the reverse complement.
ATTGTTTTTTTCGGTTCCAAAAATTATCGACCCTGGTCTATAAGCCTTACAACTACTTTTTAAAATGTATGTATTACCTTGTGATTTTCACTAGTTGGCGTGGTGAATTCAGCGGGTGGAGGGGGAAGATTCACTTCTTGAGACTTATTGGCTGCCATGTTGGCTAATTCGTGCATATTTACATACGTGGGTTGCGGACAATCTGGAAGAAAACAAGATCACTTTCAGTGAATGAATACCATCTTTATTCATACAATAATCGATTTCAGAAACCTTTTCTGTTCAAACAATGTATTGTTTGTATTGCTTGAACAGAAAATCAATAAAAATATTGACTATTATGTAGTTAAATATTTAAAAATATAATTTTGAGAAGTAAGCAGAAATTTCGTAATCACGGTAAAGTTCCCAAATATTTGTACTAGAATATGAAAGCATATTAGTGTAAGTGGTAAAATATTTTGAAAGAAAATTTAGATGTATCACTTTGGGCATCAGCTGGATATTTCTCAGAAAATTCTGTTTTATAACTAGTAAGAATTTATGTTTCAAATTAATAGCACTGGCACATCTCATAATGAAAATTTTTGATAGTCGGAGCATAGTTGAACTACTAAAAGGTACTAACAAGATTCAAACAAAACAGTAACTGTACTGAACGCTTATGCTGACTTCAAAATAGAGAACTTATAGTTATTAGTTAATGAAATCCTAAAATGACTTAATTGAGATACAATTTTCTTATATACCCCAGTAAACAATGACTTACTTTTTGCTAAATGAGCGGGAAGTGCAGACGGTTTTTTCATGACAGACTGGTCAACAGCAGTTGGTGGAAGAACACGAACTCCATGCATACCAGCAATATTCTTAGCAGGTACATTTGGTCCATTTCTCTCCAGAGAAGAACAACGCTGCAATAAAAATTTGTAAGGTTGAACTGGTATTTCGAATATTCACTGTTTTCCTTACTGTTGGTAGTGGAGGTTTACTATGCAGTGATTTCATGGAAGAAGCTGGACTTTTTGGCGGTACTGTCTTAATTGTATTTTCTGTTGGCGTGATGGAAGTCACTGGACTTACTGGCTGAGATAAACTTTGCTCAGGCGCTTGGAATGTGTAAACAGTTAGCGGAGCTCTCTGATGACCCCCCTTCTCGTAAGCTGAAACATGTGGTTTCCCTAAATTAGATCAGATCTGAAATACTGTGAAGAAAAAATGCCGTTTTTTCTATTTCCTAATATTCAAAATAAAAACAGAAATAACCAATTTTTTTTTGTATCAAATACCATTCAATAAATTTTCTTCTTAATTGAATTGAAAACTATTTTTCTCTTCCCTGAGATTATATGTTTTGAATCTGGGAATAAATTATCGACTGAAATGAAACTTTTACTCCGTACATATGTTCAAAATAGATATAAATATTCAATGTAGAGTTGAAAAATTTGGTGAATGATTAATTTTTGAATAAAAAATGCCAGAGCAGCCCCGTTTTTGTAATGACATTCGATACAATGCAATAGTTTATTATTTTCAATTTCCATAAAAATAACTTGATTCATATAAAATATTTCATTTGTGTAACTCAAATTGGAGGGACTTTGAAAGTGCGCAAATCATGAAGAACCAATCACTTACAGACATGTTAGAGTTGGATTTAATACACGCGAGGACATATTGCAAAGTTAATTTCAACAATTATTGTAAGTTCGTGAAGAGATTTGCATTACCAAATAGAAGCATCATAAAAATCAACTCAATTTACATACAAATTTTTAACCTTCTCCTGGAGGGGCTGTTGAGATGACGCAATGCTTGAAAACCCGCAAAAACCTACGAAAATTCTACAATAAAATTTCGTCGGTGGGAATGAATATTTGAAACCCACAAAAGGGACATCTCTAATATCAACCCAATTCATGAATACATTTTCAGCTTCCTTATTGGATTTGGAGGGGCTGTAGATAAGAGCAATGTTCAAAAACACGCAAAAATGGAAGAAATATCAACAAGAAAATTGCAGTGACCAAAAAAGATTTGAAACCACCAAAGGAACATATATAATGTAACACCAACTCAATTCACTTTCAAATTTGCAGCTTTCTAGTTGAATATGGAGATGTGTACCTTTTGCTTGAAAATAAGCAAAAAACAATGAATCGTCTACATGAAAATTGCGGCAGCGAGAGATAACATGTCATTGACTCAATTCACAAATAGATTTTCGGCTTACTAACTGAATTTGAATGGCTATAGAACGATGCAAGCCTCGAAAACCCGCAAAACGCATGAAATTTCTACATGAAAGCTACGAAGGTCAGAAAAAAGATTTGAAACCACAATGGGTAGATTCCTAACCATTTCAATTCACATGCAAATTTGCAGCGTTCTAATTGAATTTGGAGGAACTGAAAAGAAGCGAACAGCTAGCTCGAAAGCCCTCAAAAAGGCTTTAAATTTCTACATCAAAATGGAGACGGCTTACGAAAAAAATTGAAACCTCAGAAAGACACTTCACATTTTCAACGCTCTAACTCAATTTAGAGCGGACGTGGAGGAGCAAAAATTCTTCAAAAACCCCCTTTTTCGCTCCATATCCCCCCAAAGAGCAATAGAGAGCTGAATTTCGAAAATATTGTTTATAATTATTCCCCACATAGTTTTTTACGGATTGGAAAAATGTTCTATCGAACCTCCGAAAAATCTGCGATGAGCAGGAATAGTTCATACCTACATGCATTTTATAAGTAGAAGTTGAACAATGATACTTTTAATATCGTAGAAGGTACTGAGAATTTTTGCAATTTAAGCTGAGTTTATTTTGATGGTCTTCATGTTTCCATAATGTTTTCTCACCTGAAGATATCGTGTGAGGTCTCTCATTGATGATGGCAGAAGCGGCCCTCTCGAACTGAATGCTTTCTTGTAGATTGGGCCAAGTAGAGGTGTTATTGGGAATACTTGTTGCTGGGAAAGGAGTACAGGGAGTGCTAGAATTACTGCTGTTTGCACTATGTTCCGACATATTCGATACCTGTTAAATGAAAAATAATTAAAATTCCATAGGCCTTACAAAAGTTTTTTTCGAAAAATCAACCATTACCTGAGCAACACTGAAAGAGGATGGTGGCCTTGGATAAAGTGTATCCTGGGATGTGAATCCGGAATCTTGGCTAGATACTGACATATATCTAATAGTACCACTACGTCCTACAGGCTATACAAAAACAAAAATAATGGAAATAATAAAAAATAAATAAAAATATATAAACCGTTGCAGATATCTTTTGATTGAATCATCATCATATTTTGAAAGTTAGATTTCATTGCCTACAATGACATGTCTAAACTAGAAAAAAAATTGAGCCAACATTACAGTCATAAATGTTGTGTAATATCAAAACTCTGTTATGAACAAAATTTTCATGAAAATATGAATTTCTTATTGATAAACATTCTCATTTGTAGGAATTTATTGATCTATAAGCAATCTTAAAGAAAAACGCTTACTGTACGCGTTTCTACCCAAGTACTTACCTCGTTTGACGTTGCTTGGCTCTTCGGATTTGACGACTGAAGGCATTTTCAGCGTGCTATGGCCATAAACGTGACATTTTAACATGTTTTTTTAAATTACATCATTTTTTTAAATTACGGAAAAAAGTATGAAATAATCTCTAAAATATATTGAATGTTTAACATTTCCGTCGCATTATCTAAATAAGCCCCAAAAAAATCCTACATTTCAGAGCTAAGATATTACACAGCAAAGACAGATGCATCACTGAAATGCTTTAAAATAACATCAAATTAATTTTTTTTGAGAATAAATCGGCTAAAACAACGAAATTATAACATTTGAGAAACTGTAACTAAATAACTACTTTTATTTTTTTAGATATAGTTTGAGAGTTCTACATAGTGCTAACTGAAGAAGAATAAAATAATTATAAATTTAATTGTAAAAAAAAATACACAAACAAATTTATTCAAAACGTTACAATACCTGTGATAACGATCTTGACCAGTGCGGATGACTTGGCGAATGCTGGCTTTTCGAGCTGCCGGAAGATGAACTGTTTATCGAACTGATGGAGCACATCGAGGATTTCCTGGATCCTAGGCTGGACGGCGAAGACGGGGGCGTCTGGAACGACCATCCGCTGTCCGAGCTCTTCAAGTCGGCGATGACCTGCTCCGATGCCGGGGGCAGAACTTTGGGATCGGTCGTGTGCTTCTCGAGCTGCTGCAACGCCTCTTGGAGGTGAGACATTTCGGTCAGCATCGCCACCTCCTCATCCTGTACGGGGGACAATTCATCATTCGAAGTATATTTCACAGAAATATTTTTTATAAGCAGGTACCTCGAAAATAATAGTGAGCTTCTTGTTGACGAACGGTCTCAAGTTATCAGTGAAAATTTGAATTAAAATACTTTTTAGGCCGGATTTCGATTTGCTGCTGCATCGTACATTGGCAATGCTGAATGGCTCCGACGCCTGCAATGTTATCAGTACCATTCTAATCGATGAAATCCATAAATTTTCATCTGAGTTTATCTATATTTTAGTATTTATTTCGAAAATCCACCCACTAGTTTTTTAAAATACTATTATTCTTCATTTGAAATTGAGTTCAACAATGTATTTGATTCATTACTTGATTACATTTACGTTTCACGTAGCACGGAAAAATAACAGTAATTCAATATGATAACAACAATAATGATTAACTTCAGGGATCTATTTGATTTATCCTTCCATTTCACTGAGAAATAGCATGAATGGAAGAGTCAATCCCCACTTATTTTCATCATGGAGACATGCACGAGCGATCTGAAGAGATATGCAGATTATGCCAATTACTTATATACTTATGGTGTTACACGATGATACAGTTATCGATATAAACTTTGTTCATGAAATCGAATTTAGTTACAATTAATTAACAATGCCAATAACTGTTGAAAATTGATTAGAAATATTTCTTTTGGTTCCAGAATAGACAGAATAAGCATAATGACTGATTTTGAGAAACTGTTGTATGATATTCAGAATTATCCACTATGTTCAAAAATTATCTCATTTCTGCAGATTTCCTCAAAAATATATTGCAATTTTAATTTTGAGTTTGGAATTCATGCCAAAAGGGTCGGCGGTGTCATAGCGTATGCTTCTGACGTCACGTGTACCTATGTCAACAGTAAACATTAGATGACAATATAAGAATTCAGTTTGTTTGAGCGATTAATATGAATTTTTAAGTGTGTGAGTAGTGTGCGGTCCCTCAGTGCGATAATACGTCAATGAAATTTCTCCATACAACACAACAAAGCGAAATGAGCAGCTTAATCTTCCACGAAGATATCCAACAGATATTATATGTCTATATTCTCCAATCCATTTCTGTGAAGATCATTTTGAACTATGATTTTGCTTAATTCAGTAGATTTTAAGATGATGCGTGCCTGTTTTTTAAGGTCTAAATTTAAATTTTGATATCACCTTCTGGAGGATTTATCATAATGGGTGCATTATTCATATTCCAAATTCTTTGGATAATTTTAAGTTTCCCATCATGTCCCATCATTTGATGGAAGGCCTAGTTTGCTCTAGACCTCTATCAGCCGATTAAACAGGTCAGCTGCATGACAGGACTGAGCCCGATAGGTAGAGTGGTAAGACAGGGAGATACAATGTCTGAAAGTCCTGAAAAACGGTTTCAAGAAGCTAGACTGGGTGAAGAAAGGCATACATATTGAAGGTCGGGAGCTACCAAATTTGAGTTACGAGGATGACATAGTCCTGAACGCTGATAATCTATCGGATATTGGACTGATGTTGCGGGAGCTTTAGAACGTATGTTCTGCGGTGAGTTTGGAAATCAACTTGTCCTAAACATAGTTTATCAAGAATCTGGTTCCTAGCGAAAAAATTATTATTGAGGATAAATAGGCAGAACTGATGAATAAGTATACATACCTGGCCATGAAATCCAAATCTCAAGAGATAATCAGACATGCGAACTAAGGAGAATAACCCTCTCAAAAAGTCGATGCGAGATCATGTCAGAAATGAGAATGCCGAAGAACAGGCGTTGCACATATTCTTTTACGCGTCGCCTCTAACTCTTTGGAGGGATTACATCAAGAGACTCGCCAGTAATGTGATCCACATACCTCAAGACAGAAATGAGTAGGCGGAAGTAGGGAAGGCCTATGTCCAGGAGTGGACGCAAAGGACTGGACGATGATGATGTGATGCGATCAGTATCGCTGTTCTGCATGAAACAGTGTGTATTTCCACAAAATTTGAATGTCAATCAGAGAGAAGAAAACTCACATCTAATAATACAGAAAGACCATAATATATTCCTAAGAAACAAACAAAGCCATTAATTGAAGGATGTTTTTAAAGTTTTACAAAAAAGGAGAACTACTGTGAAACATTTAGATCGAAAATGAACAAATGAATGCGTAAAATGTGTAAGCATGGCTTAGTTATGAAAAACCTTATTTCAACAGAATAATCTCTAATACTAACCTATCAAGAAGTACTTCTGAAAAGTTTTCGAGCCTTTTTATTATTTTATTTTCCAGATATTATTTATGCACTTACATAGAAATTCTGACATTTCTAAATTCTGTTGAAAAAAGTCTTTGCTTGTTTGATGCCAGAAACTCTTCCAGCATCCACAAATCAACCCTAGGCAAATTAGAGGTATTTGCCTTGTTAAATCCTTGTTCCATGGTTAAAGTTTCTTTTGGGGAGAAAAATTTAGGCAACTGATCGTTAGGAATCACAAAATACTTGAAAGCAATTGGAGAGTGACAATTACAATGATGTCATGTAATTCGCTCTGGTTCCCTGTGAATCTTTCATGAAGGATTGCTCTTAATATGAGAATAAACACGTTTTTCATAATCGGAAATCTATGAATACTATTTCATTAGATGCATACATTAAATAAGCGATTTTTTTGTCATTGTCATGTCTATTAAATTACGATGATCTAAAATTGCCCATCGAACTGAAATATGATTAAAACGTAACTTACCACAACAGGTTTCAAAAACCCAACAAATGTGCAAAAGCGGCTCCTCTCTTCCAATAAGGCAGCTCTAACTGCATGTTTTTCAATTTCTTCCAACATCTGTCTTCTTTCGGTAACATCTTGCAATCCACATTCGAGTCTTTTCTGTAAATCACCAGCCGCTCCTTTCCGCATTTTCTTCTGTAATCGGAGCGTATCGGTGGATCTTTTCTTGAGTTCGTTTCTGGCCCTTTTGTGATCTGTTGGTAAATGTCTCTTTGAAAAATTGGTATAACAAAATCGGTCAGATGGACATTCGTTTATTATTTAGAATTTAAATTTAACAAAAATGAATGATTGCATTTTTACTTTATTCATCGGATTTTCTATGTTTTCTACTAAGGTACTTATACAAATCTATTTGCTGACTATATTAGCTATAATGCCATCGTGTAGCAAGACACGTCACGGATTTCTTTAATATGCTGGACTCACTAAACTGAAACAACTAAAAGTATATTTTTTTATATTTTTGAAGTAGATATAGACGATTTTTGAATAAGATAGTTCCGTAGAGCCTGCAGATACATTTCTTGCATTTTAGATTATAATGGCAGCGCTGGAGTTTTCGAGAACTACCGTTGCGAGTTTTAGGAGATAATACGAAGAAATGTTATTTATTATTCCTTCTTGCGAGTGCGCAACACTGATCAGATCGGACGAAAACTGAATAGCTGCCTGGTATGTTTTGTGTGAATGCGAATTTATCGGTGTTGACACTCTTGTAATCATCATTCTTGGAAAGCTTATTTAATGATTCTCAAGTATGATGAAAATTTTTCCTATTGAAATTCAGTAAGACAATATGATATCTGATTGAAAAATCATTTCATAAACATAATCGATTCGTTCTAACGAACATCATAAAGCGATAAGAAAGTGTTATATTTTTGAATGTGGATTTTGGTAGGTATGTACTGTGTTGTTTGGGAAGTTCAAGCCGATTTTTGGTAGGAGGCGTAAAGACAGATTTAAATACGAGGTCTGTCCGGAATAAATCCGACCATAGTTCAAATCTCCCGCCAAAAGTAACCGGAACGCGACTACGCGGCAGTATGTTGTGTACTGACTCGTTATGAAGTTCCCTGCATAGCGACAAGGCCGGCCGGTTCATAGTTGGTGCGTCATCTGTGTTTATCTATGCGATGTTTTTTTCTCTTGTCGCATTTTGATAACACTAAAAATGACAGAAAGGTTGGAACAACGTTATTGCATTAAATTTTGCGTTCGAAATTAATTTTCGCGAGCCAAAACGTATGAAATGTTGAGGAAAGCCTTCGGTAGTGAATGTATGGGTCTTACCCAGATAAAGGAGTGGTATAATCGATTTCAGAGCGGTCGACCAAGTGCAGAAAGCGATCCTCGATCCGGCCGGCCTTCAACCACAAGAACGCCTGAGAATATCGAACGAGTGCGACTCGCAATCAAAGAAAATCGTCGTTTGACTGTACGTGAGTTAGAATATGACCTAAATATTCCAAAAACTTCCGTGGCAGAAATTTTAACCCAGGATTTGGGTATGGTTCACGTCGCCGCCAAATTCATTCCAAAATTGCTCTCACCTGACCAGAAGCGCCGTCGCTTAGAAATCGCCACAGAAAATTTGAAAATGGTGAACGACGATGAAAATATTCTCAAAGGTCATTACTGGTGATGAGAGCTGGGTGTACGGCTATGATCCCGAAACGAAGCACCAATCATCACAATGGAAGACTGCAAACGAGCCGCGACCACAGAAAGCACGTCAGAGCAGAAGCAATGTGAAGTCAATGTTGATCGCCTTTTTCGACCATCGAGGCGTTGTTCACCACGAATTCGCTCCTCAAGGCCAGACAATTAATAAGGAGTACTACGTAGAAATTTTTAAGCGATTGCGTGACTCAATCAGAAGAAAACGACCAGATCTTTGGCGCAGCGGTGACTGGCTTCTCCATCACGACAACGCTCTGGCGCACTCCTCGCAGCTTGTGCAGCAATTTTTGGAAAAACACGGCATCCAGCAGCTCCGTCAACCACCCTACAGTCCAGACATAGCCCCCTGCGACTTCTGGCTATTTCCTAAACAGAAATTACCTCTGAAGGGGCAGAGATTTGACGACATTCCGACGATACAACAGAATGCGACGCGCGAACTCAAGGCGATTCCAAAAACTGGATTTTCAAATTGCTTCCAAAACTGGAAAAAACGGTGGCAGCAGGTCGTGGAGTTCAAGGGGAAGCACTTTGAAGGGTGCACTGCACCAGATGTAAAAAAACGAAAAATAAATTGATTTTTTCTAATGTGGTCGGATTTTTTCCGGACAGACCTCGTATATGCGAATGATTGAAAATAAAAGACGTCAGTACATTCCGTAAAAGGTACTAATTCAGGCATATTTGGAAAAACATTATATATATGGAAGAAAAATAAAGTGCATTCTAGGCATTTGAAGCTCGTCTTTCACGAGGAAGGAAAAAAACCAGAAAAGGAGCGAACAAGATAGAAAAAAAATAACGCCTTTATTTTCATTTATTACAATTAACAAAAAAATTGTGTCAAAAAAGAAAAGTTACAATTTACATATCATAAAATTCACCCAAATCATAATACTCCAATCTCATTAACATTTCGTATATGGCTTTTTTAAGTTTTCTCATATTTGTTTTTTCTTGTGATATAATTAGACAACCTATTGAACAACCTCAGTCAATAATAGTAGCCACTTTTCTTAGTCATTGTGAGGTTATGCTTAGGATATATATATATATATATATATATATATATATATATATATATATATATATATATATATATATATATATATATATATATATATATATATATAACGTGGATTTTCTCTTCCAAATCTGTTTCTAATAATAATAATAATAATACTTAATCTTTATTAAGCAAAAAGCTACTGTTAACTGCATACATATTATACAAGAATATCGACATCAAATCAAAACTAGATCTACATTAACTCAATCAAAATCTACATTTTACATATTCCAAACACATTTTTTTGAACAATTTCAAGGTTTCACAATTTTTCATTTGGTTTGGTACTGTATTGTACAAAATCAAACCACCATAAAATAAGCTTTTCATTTTTCCTGCTCAGTTACATGTATATACGTAAAAGTTATTCTGACTCCTTGTATCATAATTATGCACTGTATTCATATATTTAATATTATTCTGCAAGTATGAAGGTACAAGCTCAATCTGAATTTTAAATATAAACTCAAGTGTTTTGAACATTATTCTCTGTTTAACTGATATTATGTTAAGAACATGCAACATTTTCGAAATTGTTGTATATCTATTGCAATCTAATATGTACCGCATTGCCTGCCCTATTCAGAATAACCGGTAACACCTGCCCTGATCGATATTAAACAATATTGTTGAACAAAATCCCAAGTGTGGCGCAATGATTGCATGGTAAATAAGGAGCTTTACCTGCATGCTCAATGATTTACAAACCCTACCTTAAAATCCCACTTTCTTAGCAAATCATTTTCGAAAAGATGATTATTTTGGGCTTTCATGGATGTACAGAGTGGTCCAAATTGGACACTTTTGATAGGAAACACCAATTTCTAGAGGAGTTAGAGAAAAACTAGCCTTCATGCTACGAGGTCGATTTTTGTGAGAAAATGAATGCCGAAAACCGCACATTCATATCTCGTCTTGTTCGAAAGATACAAGGTGTTTTTCAATTTTGTGCATTTCTGACCCAACCCCGTAACTTGTTTATTTTTGTATATTTCTTATTTCTGTGAAAACATTCTTCAGGCACTTTTTTGAAAGGAATCCAATGGAGTTCCTAGTTTTTCATCAAAAAATATGGTTTAGAAGCTATGACACAAACTTGTATTTTTTCTTATGGACCACCCTGTTTTTTTACATATTCGTGTTTGAAATAAAATTCTCGTTTCAAATATATATAATAGTTGCTACTTTTCTTTGAAAACATTCATTTTGTGGTAGTTTTCGAATTATTTTAGATATATTTTCAAAATCTGGGTTGCCATGCCTGAATATGAAACAAATTACCGTAGCAACTACAGTCTATGCGTACTGTCAAACAATTATTATTAAATGCAGTTTGCTTCACAAGTTTAGTGTGCTTCTTTGAACTGAGTTTTGAACTTACTAGAATATTTATCCGCATGTTAATTCAAAATGTATGAACATTACGAAAAATATGATATGTTAAAGTGTAATCACATGAACATGCTCTTTACTTTGACCGACATCCTGAAAGGAGACAACCGTTTCGAGATATTATGTTCACTAGATTGCAGCAAAACCTAGTTAATTACGTTTCTTTTTCAAAACCAAGGACAAAAGTTCACGAAGCCAGTAAGTAATAGAGATAGAGAGTTAGAAGAAATAACGGTTTTGGGGGAAATACAAAACCAACCCAATATTTCACTTCGCAAAATGTAGTTGAATACAGGTATTCCAAAGACTACAATAATGCGAATTCTAAATAAAAATAAATTCAAACCGTATCAAAACTCTGGACAGAACATCATTATGGACTGATGAAGCATGCGTTAGCATCTCTTTCTACAATAGGACTTTGGAAAATCCACATATTATAGTGGAGACACAAAATCAAGGCCGATACAGTTTCAGTGTTTGGGTCGGTAGTTTTAGAGGAAGGTTTATCGGTCCCTATATCTGTGAGGGTAACCTTACAGCAGCGGGATATTTGGAAATATTGCGGGAATTTGTTGAACCAATAATGGATGATTTGCCATTACAACAAATTGGAGAATACTTCCAACAAGACAAGGCACCGTGTCATAATGCACACATCATAACGGCGTATTTAAACGAAATTATTACGGACAAAATAATTGGCTTGGCAACCGGGGTACTGTTCATTGGGCGGCAAGATCCCCCGATCTTACGCCTCCAGATTTTTACCTCTGGGGAAGAATAAAGGACTTCACATATAAACGCCATCCTGATTCCCGAGAAGCGTTGGAAGCAGCAGTGCGACATGCCTTTCGTTCAATACCTGCCATAGAATTGATTAATGCTGTCAATAATGTTAGGAAGCGAAGTCATGTTTTGATTTAAATGGTGCTCAATTCGAACACATGTTGTAAATAGTTTAAAAATATTGTTGTACTTGTTTTTCTATCTTTTGATCAAATTAATGAGTTTTTACAAAATAGGCACTAATGATTCTTTTTAACAGCTGTTATGTAGAACTATTTTGTTTCGTATTTAGGCATGGCTACCCAGATTTTGAAAATTCATCTAACATAATTCGAAAACAGCCACAAAATGAATGTTTTCAAAGAAAAGTAGCAACTATTATAAATATTTGAAACGAGAATTTAATTTCAAACACGAATATGTAAAAAAATACAGGGTGGTCCATTAGAAAAAATACAAGTTTATGTCATAGCTTCCAAACCATATTTTTTGATGAAAAACTAGGAACACCATTGGATTCCTTTCAAAAAAGTGCCTGAAGAATGTTTTCACAGAAATAAGAAATATACAAAAATAAACAAGTTTTGGGTCAGAAATGCACAAAATTGAAAAACACCTTGTATCTTTCGAACAAGTCAAGATATCAATGTGCGGTTTTCGGCATTCTTTTTCTCACAAAAATCGACCTCGTAGCATGTAGGCTAGTTTTTCTCTAACTCCTCTTAGGCCAAGCTACAGAGATTTTTCCATGTAAAAAGTGTTAGAAGAAAACCAGCTCCGCCCTTGTGTGTGAAATAGTTCCACATGATATAGTGATATGTTTTTCACTCGACTTTATTATTTATGTCTTTGTTATTAACAATTTTATGCAAAAAATCGCTGTCAATAGATGTCAATAGACTTATTGTAGAAAATGAAAAGACGAAAAAAATGAGAGTTCGGACGACTCGATCAGACCCTTAGTCTAAGGGAAATTGGAAAAAACCGTCCAAAATGCAGTTTTTTCAAAGGTTCATAACTCGGTTATTTTTTGAGTTGTAGCGTAGATCCTCCGGTTAGTATTATTTATCAATATAAACTTTATTTGTGCGAAGAGCAGGAACTGTCCGATGCATAGTTTTTGATCTGTGGCCATTTGATTATGTTACTATGCAATTTTCCAGCAGACCTGAATGCGACAGGTATGGTCTGATTTCAATTTACTAAAAAGATTTTGAAAGTAGAATTCTCATAGTTCAAAACGTTCAACTTGGTTTTCCATAAAAATGCTGAGAAATATGTTAAAAATAAAGCTGAATATGACGAAAAACGGCCGAGCGCGTAAGAGTAGTTGAAGAGTGGGGGTAGAGCAGCAGGCAAGGAGAAGTATGACATTCGAAAACGTCGGCATTTTGAACGTGACAGTAATTTCTAAACGTTGTCAGATAATAGGCGTGACGAAAGATTTTAAGCCATTCTTCTAATATTATTTCAATAGCGCGCGAAAACAGCTCGCATGTGTCATGGTGTCGGTCTGACGTCACGCTTAGGTAAACATATCATTGCGTCTATGCGTAGCGAAGAAAGTGAACAAAACATCAAATTAATTCGTGTGATAAAAATGAATTCCAAAAATTATGACTGTCGTGCAGTACCGCAGTGTAAAAACACATCAATAAGAACATCCAACAAAGTATTTGTACATGCTCCAAACAAGAAAATAATGAGAAATAAGTGATTAAAACTCGCACGTCGAAACCCGAACGATATATATATATATATATATATATATATATATATATATATATATATATATATATATATATATATATATATATATATATATATATATATATATATATTTGCTCTGGGCAAATCTTGCACTTTACTGTCCAAATGTTTCCTTCCCGTTTCAGTTGCACACAACTGATTGCATCATTCCCATATGATGGTCTTGAAGACCTAAAACAGTTGAAATTAATTAGAACAAATACATTTGACTTGGTGATTTATCAGATTTGAGGTGTTTTCTATGAGGAAAAATAGTACTAGTACTAGTAGGTGCTTATTAATTACAGAAATGTAGTTGTTTTATCGGGTCTCAACATGTTATTAACTCTGAAATAGCAACTCACAAGCTGTGAGGGAGCTAACCTCAAAAATAAACAATGTCAAGTTTATTGTAAATATAACTTATGAAAGTAAAATAAACTCGCATGAGTTCAAAACGGGGTTGATTCTATCAAAATTGGATGTATCCAGGGTAAAGATAATAATACAATTCACTTACAAGGAAGTTCTCACGTTTCTAAACTCAGACGAGCAAAATTCTTCATTTGTTGGGAGAAAATCGCCGAACATTAATACATCAATCCTGGGCAAATTTGAGCTATTTGCCTTAACAAAGCTTGGTTCCGTTGTTATAGTAGAGTCGATAAAACCACACGTAAAATAATAAAAAGACAATCTGAATGCGTAATCAGTAGTATTCACAACAACAAAACACAGTGAATGAGTACTGACAGCGGAGGTTACCTAAGCGTGACGTCATGCGCTGTGATTGGTGTTTCAGTCAGAATGGCCGATTGCAGTATTTGAATGTTTTATTTTATTAAAAATCTTAATTATCTGATTTTTTTAAAAGAAATTAAAGCATTGTTTCAAATTGTTTTTTAAAAGAATTTTCCCCCAAAACCATTAAATCGACATTTTTTTGATACTGTCGTCATGGCTATTGTAAACCCCCACTCTTCAACTACTCTCACGCGCTCGGCCGTTTTTTGTCATGTTCAGCTTTATTTTTAACATATTTCTCAGCGTTTTTATGAAAAACCAAGATGAACGTTTTGAACTATGAGAATTCTACTTTCAAAATCTTTTCAGTAAATTGAAATCGGACTATACCTGTCGCATTCAGGTCTGCTGGAAAATTGCATAGTAACATAATCAAATGGCCACAGATCAACTATGCATCGGACAGTTCCTGATCTTCGCACAAATGAAGCTCATATCAATAGCTAATACTGGCCGGAGGATCTACGCTACAACTCAAAAAATAACCGAGTTATGAACTTTTGAAAAAACTGCATTTTGGATGGTTTTTTCCAATTTCTCCTTAGACTGAGGGTCTGATTGAGTCGTCCGACCTCTCAATTTTTTCGTCTTTTCATTTTCTACAATAAGTCTATTGACACCATCACGATTACTCTGATAGTTTCAATTTTATAAGCCAAAAACTAAAAAAAACGATTTTTTGCATAAAATTGTTAATAACAAAGACATAAATAATAAAGTCGAGTGAAAAATATATCACTATATCATGTGAAACTATTTGACAAACAATGGCGGAGCTGGTTTTCTTCTAACACTTTTTGCACAAAATGCTCACTCTAAATCTCTGTAGCTTGGCCTATCTAGAAATTGGTGTTTCCTATCAAAAGTGTCCAATTTGGACCACTCTGTACACTGCTTAAACCGATATGTGCTGTTCATGGCAACGGTGATGTAGCTGAAAAAACCGCGCGGAAGTGGTTTGCTATGTATAAACCTTAAAGGTCAAGAACGCACGTAGGCCCTAGCCTACAGTTGAAGATAACAGTAAAACACTGATAGAGAATTATTATCATCGATATACCACGTAAAGTAGCAGTTTAATAAGATCACCATCAACAAGAATTCTGTGAAGCTTGGCTAGCCACATAAACATATTTAACGGAGAAAAATGATGAATCGCATTTCCATTTGCGGCTCGCTCTGTATACGTAATGAGGAAACATTATTTTTGAAGTAATTAGTGCAGGGGAATGAAAAACGAACCATTCATAATAATATTGAGCGAAAAAGAGAACCACTTTCAACTACCCCAAAACCCGATTATAATCTAAAGAAGGTCAAAGTCTATATCTGGTGAGATTGGAAAGGGACCCTGTATTATAAACTTTTACTAAAAACGAGACGATAAACTCGGAGAAGTATTGTTCCCAATTAGACGAACTGAATAAAAGAATATATCTTCAAATCTTTTACGTTTCATTTTTCCTTCAAAATCGGCACGAACTTTCCGGATAACCCAATACTTCATTCATAATAGGATTTCGCAAATTGCTACTCAAGAAACTCTTGGTGCTTTTTCTCCGAATTATTGTTCGGGTGAATTTCCACACGCCATTATTTAGTTCTTTCAGTGAAAAGAAAATTTGGCTTATAAAATCAGGTAGATAGAAGGGCAATACCATTACGAATTGATATAAAAGAAAACAATCGAAATCTCTTTATGAAATATCAGTTAAACCTGACAGAAACTTCACAAATTGCGATCGGAGGAGAATGGATCATAATTTTTCTAGCACATTAATGGCAATGTAGGTACCACATAATTGTTTCGTTTCTATGACTGAAAAACTCATATAGTAAATATTTTTTCTCAATAAACTTGTATACATTAGATATGATTTAGTTTATGGTTTTGGAAGGTTTTTTATTATATATAGTTAGTTCGGCGAAGTACCATTATATGAATATAAAGGTAAACTGCCGGATTTGGAAATTTTACTTCTACGTTCTACGTTCCTAGTATTGTACAGGCTGTCTCATTTTGGGTACTTCTGCGGGATATCTCCGTTATTTTTAAAGATAGAGGATTGCGGTTTTCGCGACACTGCTACTTTTTCGTAAAACTAAAGATGCCGTTAACAAAATTTCAATAGCACTTTTAGTTTTTAAGATACAGTGCATTTTTGAAAATGTTGCATTTTGCGTTATTCTTCAACTTATCGAAAAGGTAAAATAACATTCTTATAGATTTTTTTTCGTAGAATGCAGTGGTGTAGATAATTTTTATTACCTATTTACTGTTTTTGAGTTATAAAGCAAACTTATGTTTTTCTAAATGGAATACTCTATATAATTACAGACTATAAAATTTGTCATTTTTTTACTTCTTCAAAAATATATAATAGTATGCACATTTTCTCAGAAACATGCAAATAAACTACAATTTTCTAAGAGTAAGTGCAAAATTCAATAGGTAGGTAAATAAATTCCTTTAGATCTTTTTTGTAACAGTAAGTTTGTAACAACAGTTTTGAAGCGTTAAGTAATAATATAACGAACACAAATTATATTAAATTTGTATGAATCATACTTATATTTCTTCAAGATCCTCTGAGGGTCAGTTTTTGGCACACCAATTTCCTTCTCAATTTTTCTACATGAGGACGAATGTGTTGCTTCTCTATATCCCAAAGTATCTATCTCTTTCTTTCTTTGTTCTATTTGTTGTATGTTTTAGGACGCGCGTGATCAAATGATTTTTGAAATTTCAAACAAGCAAATAAAATCTCAAAAACGGTTGCCTTCTTTCTGGATATCCAACAAGAAAAAAATTAAAATGATAATAGAGATTTTCATAGTCATAATAGCTTACTTACCTTTGGAAATATAATTCCGAAGCTTGAAATGTTATTTTTTGTGTTGGTTATATTGTTACTTTCGGCTTCAAAACTGTTGTTACAAACTTACTGTTTGACCAATAGGTCATATATAGGAATTTTTTTATCAAAAAATACCTATATGCCTATCCAATTATTCGTTAGCAATATGTAACTTCCACTTGTTTATTATTGTTATCCATGGCCTACTATTAAATTATGCATTTAATTTTAGAAAATGGTCATTCATTAGCGTGTTTCTGAGAAAAAGGGCATACTATTATATACTTTTGAAAAGGTAAATTAAAGACAAATTTTATAGTCTATATATACAGGGTATTCCATTCAAAAAACATAAGTTTGCTTTATAACTCAAATATAGTAAATATGTAACACTACACCACTGTATTCTACGGAAAAAAATTTATAAGGATGTTAATTTACCTTTTCGATAAATTGAAGGATAACGGCGATACGACGGGGGTCTCAAAATACAACATTTTCAAAAATGCTCTGTATCTTAGAAACTAAAAGTGCTATCAAAATTTTGTTAACGGCATCTTTAGTTTTACGAAAAAGTAGCACAGTGTCGCAAAAACCGCACCCCTCTATTTAAAAAAATAACGGAGATATCCCCCAAAAATACCCGAAATGGGACAACCTGAACGGCTTGTAAATCTGAAGGATGCAAATAACTTGGGAACGTAGGAATAGGACAAAAATACCAGCGCCAGGTATTTTAAGATCACTTCGTTTCAAGTACAATACAAATTGAAATTCGTACTTTAAAATCAATATAGATAAAAAACACTTCTGCTTCATAGCATTACCTAACCCTACATTGCCATACTTGCGCGGGAATCGTAGTTCCTGAACTATTCATCGAGTACATAAGGATACGTACCCACAACAATAATTATTATTCTTACCTTTGGCGTGCTCCCTATCTAGAGTCATCACGGTCTTCTTCCACTCTTCTAATTTCTCCTGCAGTGGAAACACCAAGTAATCCATAATCGTGCTGAAAATGAAGATTATGTGTTCGTGTTAGTTTTTCTTTTATGTGAGAATCGATTGAATTTCAAATGCTTGAATTCATATTTTCATTTCATGAGCATAATCGTCATAGCGTGTTACAACACGACGAATTAAACGAATCGCCATGCTTACACATGAATGCACTGAGCACATTTCGCTATTGCGCTCTTTATTAATTAGCTTCACAGAGAGCAGTCGATCTGTAAGCGATAGTATGTTATATTCATTACTTTGGCAGTGTATAAATTATATCAAACTGTATGAAGAAGATATTTCCTTTTTCGCAGAAAGTTTTGTCTATAAATCATTTGGTGTAACAATATTTGAAAATTCAATAGGTATATACTCGATGATTTCACGGGATGTTTGCTCATTATCGATAGTATCATTAAACTATTTTAATATAGTTTGATAATAAGTTTTTAGGGGTAGAATTATTGGCCCTTTCATTTATGATGGTATTGTCACATCTCAGGGGTATTAAGAAATATTAAGGCAACAAATTGAATCAATTGTTGTTGAATTGCAGCAGTAGTAGCTCAGGAAAATATATTTTAAGGAAGACGGGAATTCGCCTTACAACATTGCAATTGTCTGCAATTTTTTGTCTGCAAATTTTGGCAATAATTGAATAGGCAACGGAGGACCCAACCGTTGGCCGGCCAGGTCACCGGATCTGAAGCTTATGGATGTTTACCTCTGGGGAAGGTTGAAAGATCTTATTTTTAAATTGCCGGCCAATTCTAGACATGAATTGGCAGCGGCAGCGATGCAAAGTTTGGCTTCTGTCACTCCCATCAAACTAATTAATTCGGGAGGAAATATTCAAGAAAGATGCCACCACTAAAGAAATATTTTGTTCTTGTTTATTCTTTATTTTTATTATTATAATTATTGTTGGATTGTTTTATTTAGTAGTAGTAAATAAAGTTTGAATTGTTATTAGTTTTACTGAAACTGCTATCAACAGCTTTCTTAACAATTGATTGCTACTAGTGAACACTTGCTTGCTGTTTTATCGCCGCGTTGTCCTACTTGTTCAAAGTGTGTGTTTCAAAGTCTACATGGCAAAAAGCTGAAAGCTCTGTATATAATATTTTCATAGAATAAAAGAATTTTTGACAGGAAAAAAGTGACAGCAACCTTTCGAAAATGCATATTTTCGAAAAACATGCTGTTACTCAGAAACCATGATAGATATCCATATGCGGTTTTCACCATTAAGTTTATCATAAAAATTGAGTCTCAGGGACAGGCATTTGTTTTCATCCATCTAGTATGCAATGGGACTTTCCCTTCAAAAGTGTTCAATTTGGCCCACCCTGTATCCTCTGATCTGGCTGAAGGAATTTGTCCCTATAGCTCAAACAGCCCGCATCTCCCAGACAAACTTGAGGAAGGAATTGCACACGTAGCTTTTCCTTTCTGCGTAATTCTCCCTAATGTTTTCAGTAGCTTCGAAAAAGATTTATACTTGCGTTTTGTATAAATTTCTGAATTTTTAGCGGTTCTTCTGTATTAAAAACGTATGGTGAAGATATCTAATGTTGACGAAACCAACTTCGTACACTGGAGGGGTATATTAGAAAGTTCGTGCCATATCACATTATCTTGAATAATTTGGGCTTTCAAAGTGATTTTCTTAGGGCGGGTTGTAACACGACAGGTTAACCTCTGGTTTTCTTGACCAATGGTTATCCTTGATTTGGTCGTTGTAACTTGGAATTTTCTAAGTTAACCAACTGGTTAACTAATGAATTATTTACCATCTGATTTCCGAGGGTTAACTAGAGTTCAGGTCATAGAACATAGAATTATAATAAACATTGTGTATTATATTTCACAGAACTATAAATATTTACCTGTTTCATGGTTATGTATCTGTTTGGATTAGACGTCAGTTGTATTATTTCACTGAAACGGCGTACTTTCTGATTTTTAAATAAAACCATGGATTTACAACGAGGTGTACTGCAAGAACTTACAGATGATGAAGACTTTTTGGAACTAGTTGAAGAAGAACTTTTTCCTAGATCACCAAGAAATTTCAGAGAAAAGGAAAATCATTTTCTGAAATGGAATGATGAAGAATTCAGATCTAGGTTGAGGTTATCCAAAGAAACAGTTGAACTTATAATCCAGGAAATATAAGAAGATATATCTTGCATCTTAGAACATGTGAAATTAAAGGTTTATTGTAAGGGCCCATGCAGTGAGCGCTGAAGAAAAAGTATTAATAACACTTCGATATTTAGCAACAGGTTCAACTCTTCAAGCACTAGGGGATTTCACAGGTAATTTTCAGGCTCCATAGAATGAATTAATGAATAACTAGAATTGATTTTTTCACAGGCATCGCCAATTTCACTGCAAGCCGAATAATTGATAAAGTTACCAGAAGCATAGCACGACTTCGTCAGAATTTTGTTAAAATGCCACAGACAGAACTGGAGGTAAAGAAAGTTCAAGCTGACTTCTATACCATTAGCAGTTTTCCCAGGTGTATAGGTGCATTAGACTGGATTTAACCATCCAGGACATTGTATGTAGGTGGTCAGGCTCAGTTCATGACTCTACAATTTTTAATAATTCCTGATTGAGGTCTAGGCTGGAAAATGGTGATTTTGGAAATAAAGTTCTTGTAGTTGGTGATAGTGGCTATGCTGTCAAACCATACCTCATTACACCTCTGACAAATGCCCAGCTACTTGCTGAGCAACTCTTCAATGAGAGTCAAATAAGTACTAGAAATCCTATCGAAAGATGTTTTGGAGTTCTGAAGAGGCGATTTCCAGTATAAGCACTAGGCATTTGTCTCAATGTTGATAAAGTAGAAGCTATCGTTGTTTCTTGTGCTACATAACATAGCATGTGAAAAAAATGAACCTGAGCTTCCTGTTGATGAAGATATTGCGGCAACAATCGAATTTTCTAATAACATAAATTTACAGGTACCCAATATTCCTTGATTCAATATTAATAATTTGGAAAGACTTAATTTAATCACCCAATATTTTCAACAACTCCTGTAATATATTTCTATATAACTAACAAAACTAAATTTGATTTTACTACGTTTATTATCACAAAATATTTTGAAAAATATAACACTGCGATTGCAATTTCGGTCACTAGACCATCATCGGGCAGATTGAGTTAAGAACTCTAAACTAAAGAGTTCTTAATTCAATCTGCCCGATGATGGTCTAGTGACCGAAATTGCAATCGCAGTGTTATATTTTTCAAAATATTTTGTGATAATAAACGTAGTAAAATCAAATTTAGTTTTGTTAATCATGTTAAATTATCACGTAGTAACGACGGATTCCATCAACTATTTCTATATATATATATATATATATATATATATATATATATATATATATATATATATATATATATATATATATATATATATATATATATATATATATATATATATATATATATATATATATATATATATATATATATATATATATATATATATATATATATATATATATATATATATATATATATATATATGTATGTATATTTTCTAAAATATACATTAGTACTGCCTTTTCGAAATGAATATTATTATATACTCAAATTGTTTCATATGTTACCGAAACATCTACAGGTTATTTATAATCATGGGACCTTTAAGAGAAGCATTCACAGGTTAATTATGCAATGTGAACCTTACTCGGTCGAGGAGTTCAGGGTTTATTGTTCAAAATAAGCTTTATGTATGGTTTTCTTTATTTTGACTTTGCATTTTTTTTTGTTCAAATTAATATTTAATATTTGTACGAATAATCTTTGAAATTAATAAACTTATTCTATTCTACTCTTATGTTATTATTTTTCGTTAATATTGGATGGATTTGTCCGTTACTTTGTGATAATACATTTCTAAAATATAAATGAGAAACAATATACTGCAGTTTCGTAGTACTACAAAACTGCAGTAGTAAATAACTGAATAAAAATAGTGATAAAAACAAAGTATAGCAACATTCGTAAAACCATAGAAATATATATATTATATTTCTATGCGCAAAACTCCTGTGATGTCAAAATTTGGGTAGTTGCCTAACCAATAGTTGAATTAGCACCTTACAACAGAAAACGACTGATCACAGTCTGAAGGTTAACCTTTGGTTAACCATCGGTTCCATGACCAGTAGGTTAACTAGTTGAGTTACAACCCGCCCTTAGTCGTATATAGATTTATTGATGCGGTCGGCGGTCATTATTATTAAAAAATACTTCGATCTATAAGGAAGCTGAATAAAACGCCCACTGTTTAACTGAAGTTTCTTTTATCAGAAATGTTGCTACTGACGAAGAGTGTGTGAATAATGTAACAGAAAACGAAGTGTCACTTACCAGGTGAAAGTTTTCATTCTCGCCTCAACTGCTTTATGACGCAGACATATTCTTGTCAGAGCAGTTCCAATTTCCCGAGTGGCTCCTGAAAAAAAAAAACCTTTGAGAAAACGAAATGATTATCATAATTACTGATAAAAGTGATGCATGAGCTTTTCTATGTAATCATTATACATGTTTTATAGAAACAAAGTGTGTACTATTCTGAGGGGTGTTGAAAATCCTTCTGATGATGTACATAAGATATCATCTTTGTATTCACCTATAAAGCCTGAATTACATTTCCTGAATCAAAAATTATTCGAAAAATATTAAAAAAAGATGACAGAAATACAAATCGTCCATAATTTTTTTCCACCGACAAAATAAACACAATAATTGACATCGTCAACCTTCTGCGGAATAAGTATCCAATAGATGGCGCTGCTATGTTAAAAGTGCTAACGCTTTGAGTAATAACCTACAATTTATAGCCACATGCTGCTGAGGCCAAAGTATTAGGCCTGTAAAAGTAACGAAAAGTTTGTTACCCGTATGTATTCGTTACTTTATGATGGAGTATTCGTTACTAAGTATTCGTTACTTTCGTTACTTCCGTATAAGGAAAGATTTGAACGCTTTAGTGTTATATTTCGTTATCGTTACTTTCGTATGTTTCGTTACATTCGTTATCGTTACTTTCGTATAAGATTCGTTAGTAGTTTACTTTACAGATATACCGTATATACGTTAGTTTCGTATGTTTCGTTACATTCGCTATCGTTACTTTCGTATAAGATTCGTTAGTTCCGTATAATATAACGATAATTTGAAAGATTCAAGCTCATATTCCTTATTGCATTAATATTTATGTGTCGTTATTTATACTTAGTATGATTTATTGGATTATAGGACACTTTCCTGTAGGCTAGGGTTATAGATAGCTGATTGCATTTTATTAATTACAATAAATTCTTGTGCATATTTGTAGGAAACACCATTGATACATATTATTACTGAAATAACGGCTTTTGAATTTTTTAGGTTTTTTTTTCAAATTATTCAACAGAGTGATCAAAAAAGGATATTATTTTGTAATAATTTCAAGACTCAAAACCCATTATTTTCAAATTGTTCATCCCCCCTTTATATTAACTCTTCGTTCAATTGCTTCTAAGATTTAAGGCTTATTTTATATAACATTTTGAAATAAAATAATTTCACATAAATTGGTTTCTGCAGATTACTTTTATAAGTACTGGCAAATTGGTATTTTTTTAAGGTATGTGAATATAATAATTCTTTTGTGATTTAAATTTTGAAAATTTTTTTAGAGGTATGTCTTGTTTTTTTTCATGTTTTTCTTTATACTTGAAAAAATTTTATTATCAAATATGTGAGTGTTACCTGATGTAATATGTAGGTAAAAAAGTGAAGTAAAGTTCGTGTGACTTGTGGTGGTCATCTTTTCACTCGTACATCTAATAAAAATTAAACATCTGACGTCACGGTTATCTACCTTAATAATTATTACCCAAAGATAAATTTTAATTTTTTTATATGATAAATTCGATGGACGATGAATCAACTCTGTGGTAGTTCATATTTATATTAAAAATTAAATAATAAGAAAACAACGTGTCTAAAAACCACAAAATGAAAATAACTTTTTATTCGACTAGTTTCGCCTGTTACAGCATTATCAAGACTGAATACATGTATTCAGTCTTGATAATGCTGTAACAGGAGAAACTAGTCGAATTAAAAGTTATTTTATATATATATATATATATATATATATATATATATATATATATATATAGAGATTTTTCAAATCTTTCACGCGGTTCATTCCGTGAACCAAGTTTAAAATACTTCCGACCGCGGAAATCTTTCTGAACATATATATATATATATATATATATATATATATATATATATATATATATATATATATATATATATATATATATATATATATATATATATATATAAAGTGGGTCCACGGATGGGGTGCCCAAGAGGAAACACTTTGTTATCTTCAGTTTTAGAGAAAAATGTTATTCTTGATAAAAAGTATTGCTTGTTCAAAAACCTCATACAAATAAACAAAATTCGAGTTTTGCAAAGCCTGCTTTATTTTATATACACTTTTATGTAAAACCTCATGAATTTATGCACTAGGTTCGGAAATGTAATAATTATCTATTGAGTGACTTTTGCGATTTCCTAGGTAAGTGTCAACATCGGTCAATAATTTTATAATTGTCATTCCTTTTCAACATGCATTCAGTAATTTAAGTATAATTATTAACAAAACTAATAATACAGAATAATGTCGGAAAATATACAGTAAATAAGAAAACAACTATTCTACATAGCCGCCACCAACTACAAAACATCTCTCCACTCTATTTCCAAAATCTTTATGGGCGTTTCTTAGCATGTTCGGGGTGATTTCATTTACAGAATTTATTGTTGCTTCTTTCAGATCTTCAATATTATGATTTAAATTAGTTCATATGGTAAAACAGCACACCAAAAATTTTAGCAAACAGACTATTACGATGTATTCTGTAATAAGAATTTTCACTAGCCCAATACCGACAGTTTTGAGATTAAACAGTTCCATTTGTCGTGAACATTGATTCATCAGAAAATAAAATATTGAAGTGAAAGAAGTGGTCATTCATAACATTTTTACCAATGATTGCACCAAAGTCAAGCCTCGTGTGATAATCACAATCTTGTAAGGTGTGAATAAATATTGGTTTGAATGGATGAATTTTGTTTTGCTCTTGCTAGAACCAACTTCTGCTACTCTTTTTCATAGACTTAACTTCGGATTTTCTCGTACTGAATGCATTGTTAGGGCAGAAACTGCATCATCGTTCTCAGAGTAAAGAACTACGTCTTTTTCGATTTTTTTTGTCTTCAACAGATCCTGTCTCATCGAATTTCTTTATCAATTTTTTAAATCCATTCCTCGTAACTGGTACATTCGGATATTTTTCATTTAATAAATGAATTGCGTACTTATACGAAACACCTTCAATTCCATAGCACTTCACAAAATATATTCTTTGTTGAAGAGTAAGCATTTTAGAAAAAGATTGGCAATTATGAAATTATTCACCGATGTTGGCAGTTACCTAGGAAATCGCAAAAGTTACTCACTAGATTATTATTACATTTCCGAACTTAGTGCATACATTCATGAGGTTTCTCCATAAAATTGCATATAAAATGAAGCAGGTTTTGCAAAACTTGAATTTTATTCAATTTTATGGGGTTTTTGAACAAGTTAAACTTTTTATGAAGAATAACATTTTTCTCTGAAACTGAAAATAAAAAAGTTTTTTTTTGGGCACCCCATCCGTGGACACACTATATATATATATATATATATATATATATATATATATATATATATATATATATATATATATATTATATATATATAGTATATATATATATATAAATATATATATATATATATATATATATATAATATATATATATATATATATATATATATATATATATAATATATATATATATATATATATATATATATATATATATATATATATATATATATATACATGAAGATGTACTGATATAGGAAGTCCTGTCCCACTGAATAATTTTTAGGGGCTACACCAGCCGGCAGAACGGCAGTATACCACAATTGCGGTTTCTAATTACCGAATAACTTTCAACTATATTCACGCGGCTTGGTTTTCAATGTCAACGTTTATTTTACTTTCCGCGCTGAGCCATTCTCTCACTCTTTATTGTGCGTGACCATTTAGCTATCTTATTACCACTTAAAACTTCAGTTACTATAAAAGGTAAATATCTGGTGGCATACTTTCAACAATGAGAAGCTCATTTAGGCAAAATGGAAAATAATTCATTGCTCCAGAATCAAGGCAACCAACAATAAAGGTCTTTAGATCTTAAGTGCTTAAGTCCCGGTGTTATAATGATCGACGACATGAAATAAGAAAAAAGTATGCCCTTCATTTCATATTTCAGTTCATATTATGAAGTTAAGAGTAGACATTATTTCAATTCAAATGGAATGCCCTTCATTATATTATATTATTGTTCATACAATGGTGTTAAAAAATAATACTATGAGTATCAGAAAAATTTGATGCAGTTCCGATTTATTCAAATAAAAGAAAATTTACAGATATTTGTGAATACAAACTGCGGAACAAACTATACAACATTCTCACCGAGGACTATTTGAGTAATAATAATAATAACGTAACACATCTGATTTTTATGGTATAATCATATCCATTTACCAGTATCATTCACCATTTTCATGAGTACTAATTTGAGGAAAAATTAACGTTGGTTTTCGAATGTTCAGATTATACATTATATTTTAATCGAGAAAAGATCTACTTCGAAACTATCCATCATAAGTGACCAAACTCCTTCTCAGGTTCAGCTGCTGAAAAAACTACGCGGAGAACTTGACGCGAGGAAGGCAAATGGAGAACCAAATCTTTCCATCAAGTATATACAAGGTGTACCCAAAATAACCTCCATCAACTTTCGTGCACAAGATAGCCTCTAAAAACAACCAACAACTGCCCTACATCTGCTGGAAATTCTTTTACTCTAACTTACACTCGTTATTTGCTAAATTCAATGAACTTATATGTAACATAGCTGATCTCAAACCTAGCATAATACTCCTAACCGAAACATGGCTCAAACCAACTGACCCAGATTCACTGGTTAACATTGGAGGCTACAGCATTTACAGAGCGGACAGATTGAATCGTGTCGGTGGTGGAGTGTGTATATACTTGGGCGATGACGTAGTGACCAACTTTGCGATTCAGCAGCACATTGCCACGGTCCGGGGCGTGGAGGCCTTGCATATCAGCCTCACCAAGGAAACCATCAACATAAACATAGTATGTGTTTACAGACCTAATGACGTATCCCACGAGGTCGATGCTCAGTTGATCGATTACCTAAATCAGCTGTCGACACTTGACAACCTCATCATTGCTGGTGACTTCAACTACCCCAATAT
>JARQZK010004542.1:15000-22500 GCA_030704885.1 Cynegetis impunctata | reverse complement strand
AGTTTATAACAAATTTAATTTTCAAAAAGACATATTGATGTTCCAATATCTTCAAAATTTTTTTTACATTTCATTCGTTGTCATTTAAATCATTCATTCTTTCCAAACAGAGTTATCAAAATCTCATTCCAAATGAATTAATTAGACAATTAACTTCTGCATTATCAATTGAAAAATTATTAAATACAATCAAATCACTCAATGGCGAAATATAGAAACCTAGTAAATTTCTTTAGTTCAAGAACAAGAAGCTGATACGATAATCAAAAATCTTCTCAATGATATTCACTTGAGCAGAATTGATTAGTCCAATCTCTTCGTATCATATACTAATAGTCATAATGCAGTACGATATTTCAGAGAATTATTACAGGATTTATTTTTTATGCTTATTCCTTCGTGACTTCGTGGATATACAGGCTGAATTCTCAAGCTCTTACTTAGTAAGTATTTTATAGCAAAAACGTAGAGTATTGAGGCTTATGTTCCATGTGGATATATGGGATTATATTTCATTGAGATTTCTATAATTTCTCTTACTGAGATGAGTAATGGTTCGGGCAATTTCTCAGTGATGGCGCTATAGAGTATGGAAAGAGAAAAAACATGACGAATAACTCTTGCTTTAGTGTACAGCGATGAAGTCTAATAAGATCGAAACAAGAGCCTGTTCACCATTATGGTGTGGAGAACTGTGGAATTTGTTGTGTTGGAACTTATGTACGACCAGCTCTTTCGAAAAGACTATTTGATAATTTTCAATTAACAAATGGTCTAATTCGTGGCGTGTAATTAATTTCATTTCTGCTAAATATGATGCTCGAATATTTCAAATCTGTTCAGAGTCAGACAACGATTCAAAAATTTTCATGTTCTATAAATTTATTAAAAAATTTTTTTTCATTCAACCTTTGCAAAATTATCATGAAAAACAGTGCTTGTAGCAGATGGAAAGAAATTTGAGGAGGTATGAATTTTAACAGCGATCCAAAATTTTGATTTGAAATATCATTCTACTGGGTAATAAACATTGTTTCTTTTCTATGAATTATAGAGGCACAACTCAATTTAAACTCTTTAATACAAATATTTAACCGTCTGTAACGTTTTAGCTATACCTTCTATTTTATCTCATTACAAACGATGTCACGAAACCTCGTTAATTCTCTCGGATAATTATCCAATTTTCTTTCCAAAGTTTCCATTTATTTCCGACACCTGTAAAAAAATCGTTTCTTAGCGAGACTATTCGCATTTCTCGTTCTACTTCATTGGCCCTTATCGCATTCACCTGCACGAATAGCAGAATGAGCTACGAAGAAGAAAGTCGGGAGTCGCAATGATATGATAACTGAAACAATGAGCCTGTTTCCACCGTTTCTCGGAGGGGAGATTACGGGCGTAGCCGGCGACCTGAAAACACGAGTCGACTGCGGAAAAACTGGGGGCACACGAAGTGAACTTGGCAATGAGGAAAAGGTCAGAGTGGGCGCTCAATTACAAGAAATGAAATTACTTCACAGAATTCATTTCTAATCAACATATATATTATCACAACAAGGTTTTATATATACATGTATATCTGTATACCTATATACAGGGTGTTCGGCACATGAAGCACAAAAATTGTTTGGGGTATTGTTGGGGTCATTTGTAACCTCTTCTCTAAGACCCTGGGTCCTGAGACTCACGGTTAACTAGATATAATTTGTTTTATATATACATATATATCTGTATACCTATATACAGGGTGTTCGGCACATGAAGCACAAAAATTGTTTGGGGTATTGTTGGGGTCATTTGTAACCTCTTCTCTAAGACCCTGGGTCCTGAGACTCACGGTTAACTAGATATAATTTGTTTTATATATACATATATATCTGTATACCTATATACAGGGTGTTCGGCACATGAAGCACAAAAATTGTTTGGGGTATTGTTGGGGTCATTTGTAACCTCTTCTCTAAGACCCTGGGTCCTGAGACTCACGGTTAACGAGATATAATTTTTCAATTTTTTTTTCTCAAATTTCCCAAAATTCCGCCTTCAAACCCTCATAATGAATATTCTGTAATGTGTGCTTGTTCAAATAGTTGATAGTTTTCATTAGAACTGTTGGTACCGAAGGCACATACGAGGAATTTCATTCCACAAAATTAGTGATTCTGTGAAAATGAATCAACTTAAAAATTCAATGTTGAAAAAAGTAAAAACAATTGAGAGCTTCACTCTCCTTTAGAAACTTCTTTACTTAATAAACTTTTCAACGGTATGCTACACATTGATAAGCAAAAAACATTTCTGCTTCAAATTGCGGATATTCCTTCAGAAAGACGGAGAACGTTCGAACTGAGTAAAGTAATTATATTTTTATGATAGTATATTTGAACAAAAGTTAAACTACTAACGTAATGATCATAAAATCACATTTTGATCGAACAAAAAAGAGAAATATTTCTGCTTCAACAAATAAGTAGCTACCGTAACGGCTGATGAAAAAAAGAGGTGCCAGACGTGCATTAGGAACAAGGGGAAACAGTTCGAAGAAAATTTATAACTAGAAAACAGTTATATATTAAATAATTGTTAGTAGTTTAACTTTAGTTCAAATAAACGATCATAAAAAAAATTATTCTCCTCACTAAGTCCGAACGATTTCCGTCTTTGTGGAGGAATATCCGCAATTTGAAGCAGGTATGTTTTTTTCTTATCAATGTGTAGCATATCATTAAAAAGTTTATTGAGTAAAGAAGTTTTTAAACGAGAGTGAAGCTCTCAATTGCTGTTAATTTTTTCAACAATGACTTTTTAAGTTGAATTATTTTCACAAAATCACTAATTTTGTGGAATAAAAATCCTCGTATGTGCCTTCGGTAGCAACCGTTGTAATGAAAACTATTTGAACGAGTACACATTACAGAATATTCAGTTAGAAAAATTGGGCTTTTACAGGTATTAACGAACAACTTATGAGGGTTTAACGGCGGAATTTTGGGAAATTTGAGAAAAAAAAATTATAAAATTATATCTCCTTAACCGTGAGTCTCAGGACCCAAGGTCCAAAGACAAAAGGTAGCAAATGACCCCGACAATTTTGGTGATTCATGTGCCGAACGCCCTGTATATATATATATATATATATATATATATATATATATATATATATATATATATATATATATATATATATATATATATATATATATATATATATATATATATATATATATATATATATATAAATATATATTCATTCATGTAGATATATACAGGGTGATTCATTAATATGTTTAAATATTTTAACGGAAAAATTTTGAGCTCAAAATATGAAGATCTAACCCAATTTGCTCATACAAAATATTTCTCCTTACTGATTTACAGGGTGTTTTATATAGATTTTCAAAAATGAATTTTGTTCATTACTTTAATGCTGCTTGATATTTCTTTATGATATCATGTTCATTTCACGTAATACATGCAATCGTATGACAAAAAACACCGACATGACTCGTACATAAAAATCGAAAGAATTGTGCAGCCATATGTTCATGTTCAATATCTTCAAAAATAGCGGCTCTAGCGTTACGAAAAAATAATGCCTTATTTACAGAAAAAATATTGGAGAATCGAAAAATTATACTAAAATGACAATTCTGCCAGTGGCGTAGAATTTAGGAAACGAGAACTCTTCCTGTGCCCCTGCCGTACGCCACTGGCGATAGCGAGAAAGTCTTTTTTACTATTATTTGATGTGTTCCAAACTACTTTAACTTACTGCCAAATATCATAAAGAAATATCAAGCAGCATTAAAGTAACGAACAAAATTTATTTTCAATAATCTAAATAAAACACACTGTAAATCAGTAAAGAGAAATATTTTGTATGAGCAAATTGAGTTAGATCTTCATATTTTGAGCTCAAAATTTTTCCGTTAAAATATTTACACGTATGAATGAATCACTCTGTATGTGTGTAATTCAAAAAGTGCATATCGACGTTTAAATGCATTTAAATTTACTTGAATCTTGCTGAAACTATTTTCTTTCTATAATCATGTATCTCATGTTATTCCATGTCAAATCACCACACCCATTTTAACTCACCATCTTAGAATTCTTGGAAGTATTTTGATATTTGAATTATCTATTAATATCAGTATTAAATGATATTAAATGCCAATTATTTTCGAAATATATAATTCTTAGGGGTATATAGGTATTATAATTTGGTCAAAACATAAAACTATTAAAGAAAAACACCAGTGTGAAAGTGCCAATGAAACTTTTTTTTAACAAAGAAGCCATTATCACCCCATTTTTATATTTGGCTAAGTGATTGACAATAGTACTAACTATTTGTAGAATAATTTTGAAAATTTTAAATTATGTACTTTTTGGAAAAATTTTAAGTCAAAATATTAATTTGGATTTTGACGAAAACTTTTTTCTTATAACGTATGGCATAAGTATTATATATCACGGGAAAGAGCATAAAGAATGCTGCAAAATGACACCTCTTCCAGCTCTCTAGCTCAACTAGGGCTCCTAGAGCAATTTCAAAAAAGTTACTAGGGCTCCTAGAGCAATTTCAAAAAAGTTACTTTTCGGTTTTTGGCCGAAATTTTACATAAACGAAAAGTTTACGCAGCCATATTTTGGAAACGGTCTGGGATAAAAATTTGAATTTTGGTATTTTTCTTAGTTCCAGCATCCACAATGAGTATTCTAAATTTAATTAAAAGTGTGTTGATCTCACATGGAACTACCCATGCCAGGATTTGTTATGCTGGTCCAAAGCAAACTAATCTCATCTGGTCAGTCACAAGGATAGAAATAAAAAAGAAACATTGTTCGAAATTGAGATTTATTTTACATTCTTTTTACATCAACATAATTCTATTTCTTCTAACAGTTTAGGATTTACTGATTTTTCAGTATAATGTGGAGTTGAAACGTTCCTTTCGGTCCATTGGCGGACCTCCATGGGTCCGCAGACCACTTTATGGGAACTATATGTATTTAACACTGATTATACTGACTGACCTGATAATAGTTCACTAAGCTATATATTTATGTGATGTATCAATGGAAATAATCCGCTTCAACACAATCATACTTGTGTGAAGTATATTTATCATATTTACATCGATTAATTTGATATCGTTGAATTTAACATGATTATTATACTAGACAGATAATTCTATCAATTGATTTTCATCTAGTAATGGCCTCTTCATAGCAAATTAAATCTACTATAAATTAGAAAATTATGTTACTCCGGAACTGTAATGAATATTTCATGTAGATAACGTCATCCGACCGGAGAATCCATTAGGCGGAAAATTATTTATTGTTATTTCCGCAATGACAATCAAATGTCGATCTATACGGTAGAAATTATTCGCGTCCTGTTCAGTTGTTATATATATTGCGAAAAAAGCCACAGAGATCTCGTTTGATTAGATAGTCATTACTTCGAGATTATTTTGGAGCCCAAAACATAGATTCCAGACCTGTTGTGTACAAGTGTGGAACATCAAATCATTGATGCACGTTTCTTAAACATATTTAATTGTAGAACAAAATAAGGAACATGCTTATTCTTCAAAATTGTTTGAAATACTTGAATATTTGAATGTTTCAGTTTGTTTTGAAAACTTGATATATTTAAAAACTTGTTGAAACCAGAACATGAAGCTGAGGTTATTGTTGTTACCTAAAAGTAAAAACAAACCGTTTCCATTTTTCTCCTACAATTGTAATTTTTTGTTAAAATTTCCTTTAGCATTAGATAGATTTCATTGACTCATTCACTTATACGTTTGTTGATGCCCACTGTTGAAGACTACAGATTTGTTTGGTTGATAACCATGCAACTTATCAAAAAGCAAAATGTCAGTATTTTAATATTAACTTAATGTAATTCTTCCTGGCTTCGACCGGCTCCGACTTCTAGGCCAGTCAGTTTAGACATTGAAAATCGAAAATTTAACAATAATTCCAAAAGCTTTTGAACTTTGGTCAAGAGAAAGGGACAAATCTCATTTGCAACCGTTTACGTTGACCGGAACATGTTTATTCATAATTTTTTTTGATTCGTGGTAATTTTTTCTAGCAAGATGATCTCGAAATAATTACAAAAGTTTTGAAACTTGGTTGCTAAATCAAAAAACATCTATTCTGATGCATTTGCAAATTTGCAACCTTGTACGCGGTCTGGAACATTATGCAATTTGCAAATATATAAAAATCTAAAATTAATATTTTTGCAAATTGCATAAAGTTCCGGACCGCGTACAAGGTTGCAAATTTGCAAATGCATCAGAATCGATGTTCTCTGAATTTGCAACCAAGTTTCAAAACTTTTGTAATTATTTCGAGACCATCTTTCCCAGAAAAATAACCACGAATCAAAAAAGTTATAAATACACATGTTCCGGTTAACGTAAAAGGTTGCAAATTTATACAACTGTTCGGTATATTTTTCCGGAGTATCTGTCAAGTTTGCTGAACTCTTAGAATTTCTTTAAGTCAGTTTATCAAAGAGAAACGTTAATTTTGTATTAAAAAAATGTTCCGTACCCTTAAATTGGTTGCAAATTTGATACGATATATGAAATAATATATTTAATACTACTCCAAGTTTGCAGAACTTTTGGAATTTTTCTCACAAGCATAGGGCAAAATTCAATGTTATTGCAATTTTAACAATGTTCCGGAATTCGGAAAAGGTCGCAAAATTTCATAGTTTGTTTTTATCTATTTCTCGACCCTATATTAAAGTTCGAAAACTTTTGGAATTATAGCCAATTGATTATCTAAACTGACTGGCCTATTCCTGTCCTATACCGGAAAAGTGGTACTTCCTCGAAGAAAAAGAGCCAGGAGAGTGGTCACTTTACGGAAAGTTTCCGAAAGAAAGTTTTTCTTGCGCAATAATGACAGCGTGCGATGTTTTTCTCAATTGAATATTTTTTTTCTTCTACCCTTACAGAAAGAACTCACTTTCCTCCCTCACACCAGGAAAGAAAGTCTTACTTCCTTCCCTAGGAAGGAAAAGTACTTTTCCTCCCTCTCATTTTGAATATGTAGGATGCCGTGGCTGACCAATAGTGACATTAAACATAAATTCGTTATTTGTGCTGTAAATGAAGTTTCAAAAAAGGTTCAATTTAGGGTAGAAGGAAAAAACATATGCATTACACGGGAGTAAAGTGCCTTTTCCTCTCTTAGATATTTATATATGTAGTAACCTATATTCTACGAGAGGAAAAGTGGCACTTTCCTCCCTAGTAGTGCAAATAACTATTTCCGTTACGATGACAGCATGAGCAAAATACTTTGCAAGCTGGAAAATCTGGCAATATGGGTTTGAAATTTTATTAGTGGAACATGTTTCCTTTGATTTTTTAACATGAAAAACTTTTTAAACATGAAAAATGTACTGATATTATTGCCTTTGAAAATATTAAAGAAAAATTCAATAGGTACTATCTGAAT
>JARQZK010004542.1:0-10000 GCA_030704885.1 Cynegetis impunctata | reverse complement strand
CATGATGAACAAAAACAAAACTTGAATTTATTATGTTTATCATCAGAAAAATACTTCGAAAAATATAACACTGCGATTGCAATTTCGGTCACTAGACCATCATCGGGCAGATTGAGTATTCAGAAGAACTGAATACATAATTATAGATTTGCGCTTACATCTGTAATCGCAGTGTTATATTTTTCGAACTATTTTTGTGATAATAAACATAGTTAATTCAAGTTTTGTTTTTGTTCATTAACAATATTACTTCACTATAATAAATTTATAAAATCTTTCTTCACTTAATAGTCTCTCAGAAATCAGAAATTTCAAGTTTCAAGTCTCAACTATGAACTGGAAGAAATGCGCATCATATCAGATATAACGTACGTACGTCACTTCAGGTTTTACCAGATGTAGGGAATTTACATAAAACATAGAACTCGAGGGATGTTAATCTAAGTTCAGTGGATTTTATTTCTGCAGATAATAAATCGTCATCGGCGGAATTCTTTCCATAATCGTGAGTATGTATAACAAAAGTTCTGAATTTGTATAATTTTCATAATTTGTATTGAAGAATTTGGACCAAACGATGCAGCAATCCGCACCCCTGCTTTTGAATGAGCGAAGCCGAGGCATCGCGCGTAAACACCAATTTACTTGAATTTACTTATGCAACCACATAAACTTTCGCATGCTGTTCACTGATCTAGGTATGATCTATCTAGGATCTATCTATTCTGATAAATTTCGTTTGTTTATTTATTTCTTTTATATACTACCTGGAATATCAAATAATATGAAAAAACCTTTTTCATTAGTTTTCGTACATGTTTGATATATTTTATATTTTCAATTTCATTCGAAGATTTTTTGCTGCAAATTCTCTTCTGAGGGGGGTAATTACCCTCAGAACCCCCTCCCCCCTTGAATACGCTCCTGTTCCAGTGGTTCATTGTGTTTCGATTAAGGACAATATTATCTCTGTTCAACAGTAGATAACCTACCTACATCAAGTTGAAATTTACACTGAGTTTTTATCATTGAACATGAAAATCAATAATGAAATGAAGGAGAGGACAAATAAATTAATTGGTTAGAGGAACTTTGTTATACATCATGAAAAGGCTGTAGGATAGAACACCTATTTATTTAAAAAGTAAAAAAACTTCCAAAAGTTTCAAGAAAACATGTGACACGTCTACTTTCATTACCAACTGAAGAGGTTTTGAGTATAATGGACAAAACTAAGTACTCACCAGCAAAACTAAAAGAAGCAACATGAAATAAATAAAGAATTAACATGAATACTCTGCTTGAATGGTTTGAACGTAATGAGTTATTATAATATTTTTTGAATTTCCCTGACGTATAACAGCTCTCCTAAAAGTACGGTGGACTTCTGAGAGTCTGGTTTTTTTTATAGAATCTCTGTTTTCCTGGTTATATAATTGAATATTTTAGTTTTTACCTAGCTATAGAGTCAAGTTTTATTTCATATCCTATGTTATGATAAACTGTTATTTTGATTGTGCAAATAAACATTATTTGTTATTAACATTTTAATAGTATCTCTGGTTGTTACATGAAAGAAAATACAATTATCTAGAATCTCTGGATTATGGCCCAGGTTCAGATTCCGATAAAAGTGGAAGATTTTTCGTTGGAATAGCATTGGACTTCAAAAACCCTACGTTTTCGGTTAGCTGTAAATTGCACATCATCATTCTATATGGAAAAATCGACAAACTTACTGCAGGGAAAATAATTATTCTCAGTAAACTGTAAAGAACAACTCTCTTATGTTCAGATAGTTTTTTTCAATCTGATGATAATCAGGAATAGGAATGAATAACTAGAGCATACAAATTTTGTTCATATATACACACATAGAATAAATTTATCTACAGAATTACTAAAATCTTTTGTAACTGCATAATAATACATATATTGCCAATAGTTGTTAAAGCATTTGCTCATATTATTTGTTTCCATGTTTATATTATCAGAAAATATGTTACATTGAACATGACCCTAATGATCATTATTTTGCAGCTATATAAATAATTCAGATATCGTTTTCATGTAATTACTCTGAACCGCTGTTAATTTATTTCATTGAGCCAGATATTTGATACAAAATATATAAGGAAAGGAACTGAGTTCTAACAGTGTGTTCCACGACAGCTTTCGTTTTTTTGTCTTGAGTACACTTCGTAAATGCCACCTAAAGGACCATTATCTTTAAAGCCGTTGGGTCAATCAACTTTTCCGCCTCGCAGTCTCTCAGAACCGTAGCAATTGTGGATTATCTGCGATTGAGTCAATATCCCGGTTTGCGGACGTTGGCTTTAACAGGAATACGTCCAGCACGTAAAGCAATGTCGGAACGCCAGTGGGATAGGACAGATCAAATACAGTTAAAACCTTCGTACCAAATGTCAATTAATCGAGAAGACCAGCAATCACTTCAGGAAAGATAGTCTAAACCCTTGGGCAGTGTCTAAGTGAAATCGTGTATTATTCTTCTCATTACACTGAATATAGCAAATTCGAGATTTATTATTCAAATATAATTAAGAGGATTACTTAAAATTATTTTGAAATAATATGCGAGTTGAAGAGACAGAAATGACTCAAAACAAATTGCTAAAATAAAGGCGAAGACATTTCTTTAAAGTAAAATAAGACCAATATATGTAATATGAATGATATAATATATATATATATATATATATATATATATATATATATATATATATATATATATATATATATATATATATATATATATAAATATACATACAGTGTGTTTCAAAAAGTTTGCACCATATGGGAAACTTTATTATCCATTTGTCAGAAAATTTTATTCTTCATAAAATTGGAGAGTTGCGAAAATCTTGGATTTGAGATGTCAAAATTTCCAACTTCTGAAGGGTGTAGGTACAGGGGAAAACAAAAAATAGAAATGTTGATCATATCAAATTTGCACCAGAAAACTAGTCAAAATTTAAACAATTTTCAACGAACGTCGACCAGTTCCAATAATGAATTGGATCAAATTTTACATTGAAATATTACTATAGGAATATGAGGGAGGCGCTTAAGGTGAATATAAAATATTAGTAGGTACTTCTTATGAGGCTAGAAATTTCTGCGTTGCGCAGGTGGCTGTGATTGCAAATCTGAATATGGTTTTAAAATTTAAAAAACTTTTCTAAATAAACTTTTTTGATAATGTCGACAAGAAGAGTAGTTTACTCTTCATCAAAATTTTTATTCTCTCATATAGAGCGTACAGAAATTTAGAATTTTGACATCTCACATCCATGTTTATGGCAATGCGCCAATTTTCATCATGAATAAATGTTCTGACCAATGGATAATAAAAAAGTTTCCCATACGGAGCTTACTCTTTGAAACTTTGTACTGTTGTATTATTTAGAATTTTTTACTATTCAGAAAATAGAACGAGAATAAGTGCTCTCAGCTTCTGTGAGATACACAAGCAGATACGTAATTGTCATAGTATATATATATATATATATATATATATATATATATATATATATATATATATATTTATATATATTTATATATATATATATATATATATATATATATTTTATATATATATATATATATATATATATATATATATTATATATATATATATATATATATATATTTTTATATATATATATATATATATATATATATATATATATATATATATATATATATATATATATATATATATATACAGATATATAATTCTGAGTATGTGAAAAAGTTTGGGTTTATGGAAGAAAAGTCAGGATTATATGAACAAGTAAGGTAAACTGTTAAGCTGCATATGCCGCAACGCGATGAATAAATCTTATGTGGATGCCGCATTTATTGCTATTCAATAGATTAGATTATATATTCAAAAATAATAATTAACTGGAATTATTAGTATTACCATATATTTCTCAATAATTATTGATACCTAGATTAAAACTTGTAATGTGCGACATGTCACATGGAGTTAGATCACTTGATTTATTTTGATTGACGGTAATAATTGAGAACGAGTTTTGAACTATATTCGAGCTTGTGAAATGAAATGATCACCTGTCATACATTCAATGAATCATTTATGTAGGAAGTTACATTAGAATTGAAACAAATTTCAGGTTATTGATTTAGTGTTTTCCATTCACTAAATGTTAAAATACATTGAAGTCTATTTCTAAGAGATTCACAGATATTGAAACGACGAAAATATCCTGAGCAAAGACGTCAAGAAATAGAAAAAGCAGTAGAGCAGTCACTAGGGTCGTATTTTTCGCTAGAGGTGCATCGCGTCGAGATGATATTTATAAGGAAAAATTATGTTTTGAAATAAAATAATTACTTTTATTGAATTAAAAATTCGCGAACTGCATCGTGCACTGAAGAACCATAATGAATATTAGAACCAAGGGCGCACCCAGGATTGAGTTTCGGGGGGGGGCTGAATCAAAATTTACCTCCTTAAATTTAAATAGAAAACGCACATCCCGTATCCGGTATCTATGGTTAACCGATAGTGACCAGTGGGCTCATTTTATAGTAGTAGATGAGCTCATTTTACAATTATTATCTTAGTAATCTCAATTCTTTTGTTACTTTAATAAACCTCAGGGGGGGCTGCAGCCCCATGGCTCCCCCCCTGGGTGCGCCACTGATTAGAACTGTACTGATATTCACCGAAATTTCGATAGTTTGGTTCTGCCTCACCTGATACCTAATCGGACATGAAATTTTTTTCGAAAATTGTGGTCCAGGAGTTCTAAAACGGATTTAAAAAAATACTCCCACATCTGACTGTTGACTTTCCATTCGCTGCAATAGTGTGTTATTTTCGGAGAAAATAAGACCAAAAAGCGTGATCAGCAGAGTTCCGTCACAAAGGTCGAATTTTCTCTCATTTTTGTGATATCTAACTGCAAACCGCAAACATACAGAAAAATTTCTACATGAAAATGGAGCCGCATATACATACACTAAAACAAGTACCACACACAGATACATATGCACGTCCACATACTGTGAAAAAGCCAGAAGGTTACATCCATAACTTCAAACTCTATATTCAAATAAATATTGTTAGCCTTAAAACTGTACAGATGAGCAGATGGAACATCCGCAAACACGCCCAAAATTACTTCATAAAATCACAACTTGTAACAAGAATGACATGAATACACCTTTTCGACACTATATACTTACATATAAATTTTAAATTCTTCAACTCAAGTTGGAGGTGCTGTGACCAGAAAAAATCCTTCAAGACCGATTTTTTTTTAGCTCCAAACCGCCTACCACAGAAGGATAAATTCTAGATATATTATTCATTATTAATCTTCACATATTTTTCAATCGTTCCAAAAAAAAATTCGTTATGGCACCTTTCCGCCAATACCTCGTTCAATTAGGTCCGCCAAAATTTTGAACGAATTTATCCAAATTTTCATGGTTCTGTTCTGCCTCTAAAATATCACTTGCTAATTTGGTGAGAGTTCATTATAAAATAGGACTAATTATTTGTAAATTAACAAATGGGGGGAAATAAAGGTACATCGAAGGGTCCTGCTATCTAGAATCTGTAGGTAATTCCCGTTCAATTTATTCAATATCACGTTTCAATTGCGTATCGAATGTGCAATAACTAATTCATCCAATTATTCATTGAAAACAGATTTTGTTCTTTTAGATTAATTGGGGGATAAATTGTTAATCTGCGTGAAAATTATTGAATATTACGTTCTTGGAAAAAATTATTTAATAACAACATGAGTTTTGTAGCAAATTAGTGACAAAAATTGAGTTGAACAGTGAACAATTATAATGTAGAAACTATTTATTGTTAGAAATAGCATGAATCGCTTGAATACAATGTTTGTTGCGTCACAGTATCATTTCATTTTTCATTCTTGTGGTTCCGTTTCCAATTCATAATTATATCATTTCATTCTAATTATATCAAAAACAAAGTTCAAATTGAGCAGCTATGTTAAGAAATAACCATTCGAGAATAAATGTTTTTTCAAACTCAAAAAACGAAATTAACTGAATTAATTTCAACTGTGTTCTTCATTTACTTCGAAAGTTGGATTACCAGCAAATCCCCCACAAAGTTTTTATGTTCCCTGTCTGCTTTAATAGATTATTAAGACTGTTGATGATAATGAAATGAAGTTGTTCAGAACTCCTGCATTAGTACTAATATATAAACTTAAATTAAGATATTTTTACTATTTGCCATTAAATTGTTGCTATTGAAATGAGTAAATGTTCAGTTGAGCTGTCTCATTATTATATTCTTTCAAAAATGTTGCCAGGAGTGCCGAATAAGACACTTTCATAATATAATATATATGCTGTTTTAGCAATTTTAAGCGAGAATGGAATATACTAATCACTTAATATTTCATAAAGCTTTTAATTGAGCAAAATATATACTCTTCAATTATGATCATTAAGATTCATGAAAATCGTATAAAAATAGGTAGATATACACAACTAACTTCTACAATAATGTATAAAAAACACACAATGATACAATATACAAAATTGACTTTCATTGTAAATTGATATAATTGTTTTCATTTAACGAGAAGAAAGACTAGGTTTTTTCATTTTGAGCGACTGTTTAATGCCAGGCTCGATAGAACACAGTTGACGACGCATGTCAAGTTCAGCATTCAGTCTATTGCAGTACTTTTAAGGTATACGCGCACTTATCGGAAGCGTCGCGAACGGAAGCGTTGCGAAGAAAATATTGGACTCTTCGCCCGAGAAGTTTACATTAGTTTCAATGGCAGCCCGCGCACTACGGCGTCGCGAACCGAAGAGTCGCGTCAGTCGACGCGCGAATTCTCTTCGCACCAACTAGGAGTCATTTTTCTTGACGCTTCGCCTCAATGCGCGGTGACAGGCGTCGAGAAGATTCAAATGTTTCTTGAATCTTGTCTTATTTTTCAGTTTGTAGTTCAAAAACCTTTCCCTCTGACATACAGAAATATTTGAAATTTCTTCATCTTGTATAAGATCATTAAAGAAATGATGAAATTAACCGTAAGTGTCTATATTTTGGTTTATATTAGGACCCAGCATTTCTTCTTGTTTTTTCTTCTTCTTTCATAGTGACAATTAAACTTAATACAAGAAGATCCTCTTCTGACGAATTGCTCATCGTACTGCGTTCTTTCAAATGCTGAAATAAATGAAATTCTCGCCGAGCAGTTCGAGAAGTGACGCGACGCTTCGGCCAAGTGCGCGGACATCAGGTAAATGACGCTTCGTCTCGCGACGCTTCCGATAAGTGCGCGTAAACCTTTAGTCCAAGATCCCAAAGCCGCCATACGTTACTTATTTTCTCAGCAATAATATGTATGAGATGAAGTAGTGTTCTAATGTACTTTCAGTTTTAAGGTAGGATACCTGCTACCTTGTGCCGACGGCCAATTTCCAGGTATCAGGTGCTGAAGAAGGAAAAAAACTCTACTAACTTTTCCTATTTTCTCAGTTTTGATTTTTATATTTGATACTCAGAGAACTATTTCAATACTTTAAGCAAGCAGCCATACCGATCGTATGGGCCAACCATCCCGCCAGACACAAATAAAATGTCCCTATGAGTATGATAGTATGAGCGAAATGTCATGACAGTAAGAGTAAGTAAAGAAGGAAGAAGATCGACGCGCATAGATAATCACTATAGCGCTTAAATGAGCAAATCATGACATTTCGCTCATACTGCTATCACTTTATTTGTCTCTGGCGGGATGTTTTACTCATACGATCGGCCTGGCTGATTGCATAAAGTATTGAAATAGTTCTCTGAGTATCATATATAAAAATCGAGACTGAGAAAATAAGAAAAGCGAGTTGAGTTTTTTTCCATCTTTAGCACCTGATACCTGGAAATTGGCCATCGGCATAAGGTAGCAGGTATCCATACACTGAAAGTACATAAGAACACTACCTCATCCCATACATATTATTGCTGAGAAAATAAGTGACGTCTGGCGCCTCTGGGATCTTGCTCTATT
Organism: Cynegetis impunctata; assembly: GCA_030704885.1. Classification (NCBI taxonomy): domain Eukaryota; kingdom Metazoa; phylum Arthropoda; class Insecta; order Coleoptera; family Coccinellidae; genus Cynegetis; species Cynegetis impunctata. The sequence continues at coordinate 1,934 of JARQZK010004542.1, read as the reverse complement.
TGTCTTTGTAGTAACTAAGAATCCTGTTTCAGACAAGTGCAATATTGGAAAAAGAAGACCATTCAGAGCCTGTGTCACAAGTTGTGGATATACATTACGAATCTTGCATCAAAAATTATAAATTATGCAGTGATATATATTTATATTTCGTTCGACATATTTTCTGGTTTCTGCATATTCGGTGCGAGAGGATTCTGAACCCATGAATTCATTTTCGGTGTTGTATTCTAATCTTTAGGAAAACGCTTCATAAAAGATGCGCGCTTATCGCGAAGACATTGGACCAATTCTTCAACTATTTAATTTGGTAACTCATCAGTTTCAAAAAGCTTTATAGTTCTTTTTTGCCAATACAGACCAACTAAAAATATAATTAATTTAGACGTGGATTTTTTATAATAATATTAATATTGACCATTGAAAACTGTTGTTTATTTTTCTTGTAAATATAGACTTCCTTCGATACTTTCTCTAAAGTGGTCTTTCAGTAACTCTGGAATGAACTGTACTTTTTTGCATCTTACTTTTCACACAAGGCAACTTGAGATGTCCTAGTATTTCTAGAAAGCTCTGCAGAAAATTTTGAAACCACAGAAAGCTTTGTATCAAACTCTCGTCTGAGGATGAGAGTTAATTCTATTCTGCAATGACTTTATAATACAACTGCAAGTCAAAATCCACTCATTTCAGCTTCATGATCAACTGATGAGTTGAATCAGAAAATATTTCATACTGTTCATTTGATTCGAAACCAGGCTATCAAATCAACAATAGACTTTATCCGCGAGATATAATTTCATAATGAATAGGTTTATGGTATAAAAAAAATGTTTGAGGGAAATAAACTGGTTCAGAAGAAAACTATCACGAAGTTTATAAAAATCTCGATATAGCTGAAATTAGTCTGGATTAGTAAGCCCTGACCAACATACGTATGAATGCGATAAATGTTGAATAATATTGTCCAAAAAAATCAGCAACCGATCTGATTGATCGAAGACGAAACGTATATTCGTAACTAAAATGGCTCTTATGGGACGAACTCAGGATAACCTCAATGAATAGCAATGACATCAGCAACCGTTCTGCTTGAAGACGAAACATACATAACTAAAATTAATCTTATGGACTAACCCAGGATAACCTCAAAAAATATAATTTTTTTTTCATGAAACACTGTGTATAATCTTGAGATTCATTTTTGAACTATGGCAAAAATATATATCATCGCTAACGGTTCTATTAGAACAAATGTGAAACAAGCAAATGGCGCGGATTGATAGGGGTATTACTCAAATGACGTGGAAAACGACAAAACCATGTACGTAGAACGAAAACGTAGACTAGGAAGTTCAAATTGTCCGGCAACAGTTCACTCATTGCTATGTCGTATGATTTATGTGATGACTCCATTGTATTGCCAATTTAGGTTTTCTATTAGGTAATCCAGAAATTTCGTACCAATTTTGAAGAAAGATTTAAACGAGGAAGATTCAAAAGTATTTCTGGAGGTTTTTATTTACTTGTTCTATTTCTTCAATTCGGGTAGTTGTTTTTTGAATTAATCGTTTCGTCGTTTGGTAATAGTTCAGAATTCATAATCTTTTTCCAATCCTACCAAACGCATAGCATGACTATCTCTGGATGAAGATCGGTATGTGGGGGGCTAAAGGTAGTCGTTTAAGCTTTCCTAAAGTTTTTTCCGCTGATTTTTCAGAAATAGTGTCTCCCCGTCTTATTTTGAGAGCGAGTTGAAAATGGAAATGCGACCCATTAGATATTTCTCCGTTCAGTCTAGGGAAACACGTAATATATAAAATCGGTTTATGCAGATGAGTTACACAAAATGCTCTTTAATGATTACTTTGGACGTATCCAACATTTATGCTAGTTTGCGTTTAGTATAGCGTGAATTATTCTAGATCAGTGTTTTA
>JARQZK010004541.1:52500-81289 GCA_030704885.1 Cynegetis impunctata | reverse complement strand
CAAATTTAAGTTCGTTCGACTTGATGATGGGAGCCGCTGGAGATGTCAATATGTACCGCGAATATAATATATATATATATATATATATATATATATATATATAAATACATTTATATATATATATATATATATAATATATATATATATATATATATATATATATATATATATATATATAAATACATGTATATATATATATATATATATATATATATATATATATATATATATATATATATATATATATATATATATATATATATATATATATATATATATATATATATATATCGCACATCCGGAGTAACACTGACATAACTGCAAATTCATAAATTTTACACAGGGCAAGTTGGAAGAAAAAATTGTTTCAATTCTTTAGATTTCTAACTTCACCAAAGATTTATAATTGCTTTTATATTTTCCAAATGTAAATTGAAATGTTGTCTTTTAGGCACACCCAATTTTTTATTTCAATTACCCTTTTTCTATATATAGAAAATACTATTTTTGTTTTAGGTCGCTCAATTGCGTCATTGTAGACCTACAAAAAAATAAAACCAGTATTTATGACATTTGAAACCCAAGATAAATGAAACCAATTTCCAGTAATCCAGTCAAAATATTTTATTAAAATCCAAAAACAGAACAAAAAGAATAATAACAACATAAAATAATATTGCCAAATGAAATTTTCCTTTGGTTGAGAAAAAGTGTGACTCAAAAGCCGAATTTGGCTATAATTGCACATTATAGGAAATATTTTTATTTTTATAATAACAAATACTAAAATATTTCAGTATAGAAAATCCGGGAATATGTGTCATAATTCGCTACTTGCAAAGGTTCTCTGATAGATTTGTAATTTCGATGTAATTCTTTAATACTTAGGCCTCCATCAATAAATTCACGAGTGGTATTGGCTCTAATATAGTGGCTTTCAATTCTTGGTACGGAGTTTATGTGTTCGCGAACAGACTGTAAAATTTCGGGACTTATCTGATTATGGTTAGCATGTTTGCCACGCTTGTCCTCGGGGACCATCCCGGTACCAACATTTTTAGCTTGAATTACTATTCGCAATGTTGTCCTCTCCGATATGCCCAAAGTATTTTTTAAAAAAATGTTTTGCAACTCCTTTTTCTTTCGCCATTAACTGTTAGATGAAAAACGCAGTTTTGATTCCTATTCCTGGCAGCTCCTTCTTTTACGCGGCGGTAAGCAACTTTCAATGTCGTTAGGCAGGAGCTTAAAAAATCTCGCTGTCTCTGTAAAATTCCCAAGCCCCAATAACATTCAAATATCTCTCGTCTTTGTTGCTCCGTAATATTAGTACTACATTTGAGCCTACATCTCTCCGTACAAGGTGGCTTTATAAACTTCTCTCCAACAGTTTTACCAGTTCTAGATACGTATTTTTTTTCCAGAGTTTTTTTGTGCTTTTCTTACATTTTTTATCCACGCAGATTCATTTCGAACTTTTTTTTTTCCTTTCTTGGCTACAGTAATTTCTGGAGGTGGCGTAACTTGCCTGGTGGTTGCTGCATCTAGATCTAGATGATGAATTGGGTGACGTAGAATTATTATGACGACGTTTGACAGCTTTTTCTGGCTTATATTCGTCAGAACTATCATCTGCAGAAAAATCGTTAAAACTTGTTTGACCACCACTGTCATTTTCGTTGTTTAGTAAGATCAGGCATAGATGGGGATTCGGCGTTATCTGAAGAAGAAAAAACATCTTTTCCATACTATCCTTAAAGAAAAAGATTACAGAGTAATAATGACAAAATATTACACTAATGTCACAAAAACTAACGAACTTATAAAAAAAAGTTCGAAGCAACAACGACACAAGAGTATATAAGGTCATTGTTTCCTTCAAACTGTTTCATTTCTAGTTAATAATGTCATAAAATACATTTCAGACGTTGTTGCTCCGAAATGTATAAAATAAATTTGTCATAATTACCTTTGCGTCGATGTAGCTCACAAACATAATTATGTACTTTCTTCGAGGCACCACACGCAACTGTCTTCTCCGTCGTTGTCGCCCGGCAATCGCGCGCCAAAATGCGATATTTCAATAACGGCTTTTTGCTCTCAAGCGGATGATTCTTGAAGATACAAATGCGGCGTTTTTACTCCAGATGTAAAATGAATAAAGAAACAATTTGGTATATTTAAGTCAGTTTTACATTTTTTTGCAGTTGTGTCAGTGTTACTCCGGATGTGCGATATATTGCCGATGTATCTTTATCTATCTATCTATCTAACTATCTAGATAGTTACCTATTTTTTATCTATTTACATATCTCTCTATCAATCTATCTGACCCGGCAAACGTTGTTCTATCATATAAATTATTTTTATCTACTTATCTTTCTATCTATTCATCTATCTGCCGATGGATCTCTATCTATCTAACTATCTATCTATCTATCTATCTACAGATCTATCTATCAATCTATCTGACCCGGCAAACGTCGTTCTGCCATATAAATTATCGACCGGGGATGTACTAAAATGGCTATTAAAAAATAAGGGTTGATCGTAGAAGGGTGAAAATTTAGGATTGTATGTATTTTTGTATGCTGTATCATGAAAAAAACAACAAACATTAACATTTAGGGGGATGAAAAATAGATGTTGGCCGATTCTCAGACCTACTCAATATGCTCACAAAATTTCATGAGAATCGGTCAAGCCGTTTCGGAGGAGTATGGGAACGAACATTGTGACACGAGAATTATATATATATATATATATATATATATATATATATATATATATATATATATATATATATATATATATATATATATATATATATATATATATATATATATATATATATATATATATATATATATATATATATATATATATATATATATATATATATATATATCAGACATCAAAACATTTTCGAAAATCGAGGTCTAGAAGGTGTAAAACGGATGGGAAAAATACTCCCGCACCTGGACTGCTTTCCTTCGGTACAATGCATTAGTATGCATTTTATGAGATAAAATACGCCTAAAAAGTAATGCTATATACTTCATTCCTTCCTCAATTTTATATGATGGAGACGGGCTGCTTGAGTTACGGGGAGAAACCCCTTTCAGATTTTACTGAAGGGAAGAGGTGAGGTCAGATTTGGAGGATGCATACTGGCCCAGCATTCGGTTTTGTGAGTTTGCAAGTAGTGATTTTTTCTACCTTATGAGGAAACCCCGGAGAAAAACTCGTGGCAGATCAGTCGACCTCAGGGTACAAACTGTGGCCCTCCCGAATGCTAGTAAACGAGATGTACAGGTCGGCCATTAGCTCGGTAGCAGCCTTCTTGAGTCTACTTCTTTTATACCTCTGCGTTACCAATGCATGGGCCACTGGCGTTCCACATTTCATCTCTTTTTTTAGTTAGAAATTCCAAATACCTCCGTTTCATATTCTTGAGTCTATGCACCAAGTATTTTTCTTAGTTTTTGGGCCGTATCTATTCTACCTTCGCTTGCGAGACTTTTAAGTTTTTCCTATGATATATGATTCATGCTAAAAATTTTCAATGTCCAAGTTTCTCGTCAGTATTTAATGAAGGGTAGGATACAATGTAAACATCCCGACTAGTGAGAAGATTTTATAATCAAAAACATCATATTTATAAAACATAAAGCTATTTTATTCAAGCAAATAAGGAAAGAGGACATTCATTATACTTAAGAATTATAGTATATTGTCAAGCTATGTAGTTGAATATGTTTAGACCAATCATGCTATCCCGTTTCCGATCTCTCGTCGTCCTAGATAGTGCAAATAGGAACATTCTGAAACGTCCGTCGATATAATGAAGAAAACTCTACCGAACTGGGAATGTTCTGAATATACGGGGCCAGAATGGGAATTATCTTGTTAAATCCAGATGTCTGAAACCGTGATCGGGGGGCAAGGGAGTGGAAAGAGAGAGACAAATCGATACAAGTGGCCTGACGAGGGAGGGCCCAGTTGATTGACTGACTGACAGGTGCAGCGATGCCTCTGTCGTGAACTCTTTCTGTCTCTTTCGCTCTCTACATTGTCGCAGATACGGACGAACTGAGTGAGATGCAACAAGGAACGTCGGCATAGAAATGTCCATCTTCTGTCTGCTGGGAAGGCAGATCGATTGAAAATGATTCCGTAGATGAAGTGACCCGACCAGTTCTTTCGTCAGAAACGGGGAATAGGCCTTGTCAATCTTTTCTTAGAAGTTTTTGTGCTTTCTTGAAAAATTTTCCATGTAGCACTACCACCTTATGCACAAAACGTAGGTACCTATTTCAGATAAATTAGAAGCAAATAAAATAACATCTCAACACATGACTATGAAATCACGATAATCCTGTTGATTTTTATAGTGTAAGACTGAAGCTTAGATATTAAATAAACATCAAGTATTAAATAAACAGTTATATTCATTATATTCGAAGTAATTTCGATTTTGCTGAATTTGTTTCCAATAAATTCGGGGCATAAAGTGAACAAGGAAAATTCTTCAATAATAAAAAAAATTATCAAACAACTTTCCAAGGGTACTAGGTTTATGTATTCCGCGACGCGAAATCTGCATTCAAAATGTAGATGTATAGAAAAACGTCAAGTCACCCCGACTCAAATTCTGCATACAGCTGTTTCGATCTTATTGGATATAATCAGTGTAGCTCACTTGCCTCAGAGTGAATCAGCAAATTCTAATTGTTCTCCAATTCAAAACGCAGTCGGGACTACTATCCAGGGCGCCCTACACCAAAGATATTGGAAATCAAAAATTCACCGCTTAGATTGAAAATGCAGAATTCAGTCGGATATGTATATATATATATATATATATATATATATATATATATATATATATATATATATATATATATAGTAAATTTATTTTTGAATCTTTTCATTCACAATTTTTGAGAGAAGAGGAAGGAAACGGATACGTGTTTTATTCCTCTCTCAAGTATGTGTGAGGGAGACGGTCTGGCTTTAGTTATAAGGTGGAACTCCTTTAGCCAGATCATAGTATTCAGTTGAATGTACAAGTAGGCTAGTCAACGAAGGTAAAAAAACTGATTTATTTAAGGTGCTCTGAGTTATTCCTCTCCCATGTGTTAATCGTCCTAATGAGTTTTACGATTTTATCAATGACTCTCCAAGTGAAATTCTCCTACTAATATCTTGCAGTTGTAAAATATTGTGTTACAAAAATCACATTTTTACTCCAAAATAACATTGTTACTCCATTTCTACTGAATGACTATTCAAGATCAAGAATACCGGTATACCTATGCAGCGATGCAGATTGACGCCCCTGCGAGGACCGGCAGAGCGATGTCCACTACTGTTTCACCGCTCTCTATGAAGGCATATTTTTAACGGTAAGCAATATTAGACCCATTTTTAAAAGCAAATTAAATTATCTATAGGTTTAGTTCGAAACATTACTTCCCATAACGTAATGATAAAAAGCTCTAATTTGTTGAAATTACTTCTTGTTTTTTGTAGTGACAGTTTTCTGCATATGATTAAGTATTACAGTGAAGAAGAGCTATATAGGTAAATAAAAACTGCATATAACATAACTTGGTTATAATATTGTAAGGAGTAAAACAAAAAAAAGTAAACGCCGGTAACATCTTTAGTTTTCGAGCTGTAAACATATAACTAGAGTACTGTTTTTTAGGGTTGCTGAAGGAGTGAGGGGAAAGCAAGAAGAGAACGGGTCAGAAAATTCACTAATTAGTTGCGACACGAAACACGAAGGGCAAGTCAAACTCTAGTTTTGGCCAAAGTATACAGAGGATACTGGAACCCAAAAACATAAAAATTGGGCATAAAACTCAGAACACGTTTAAAAGAAACTACTTCAAACAAAAAACAAAAATTCCTGTAAATAAGACAACACACACTATATATGAAATTCCATGTTCCAACTGTGATGCTGTCTATATTGGACAATCAAACCAATACTCATCAAACCGTCTGAACGGACATAAATATGATTAAAAAAATACAACAGCCCTTTCAAACCATAAAACTGAATACAAACATGAGTTCCGGTTTGAGAATACCAAAATACTATACAGGGAACCAACAAGAGAAAAGAGGCCTCGGTAGACCAGCGGTAAGGTGAACCGCTTTATACCGTTTGTAAACCGAGGATTGTGGGTTCGAGTCCCACCTCGCTCTTGGATGTTGTGTATGTCCGGAATTTAGTGGTTACACATGATTAAAAATTGTTGGGTAATGTACATAGTTTACAAGCCCATTGGCCGTTCGGAACCGGCGTTAAACTGTAGTTCCCTCGTGTTAACAAGAGAAAACGAGAAATCCTGGAAATGATATATATAAAGAAGAATAATCACGCTATAAATGAAAAAACAGATATTGAAAATTTGAGCAGAATATGCCACAACATTTAATAAAAAATATTTAAAAAAAAAGAGAAACGAAGTAAATAAAAAACATGAAAAATTTTTATTATGAATGTTCGTCTGTTTTCTCATAAGATGGATCTCCATGTATTGGTTCTTCATTTATATTTCTTGAAACGTGCAGGCCACCAATCAATCAAACAGACATGCGAGTTTAATATCATTTGCACGCCATACGCGTATATAAAGTACAGTGGAAAGGTGGGTAAAAAATTAAAAACAATCGTAAATATGAAATCATTCGAAGTTAATTCCGAAGATACTTTAACTAGGTAAAAATTTTTCTGTGATATTTGTAGAAATTTGTTAAATTCTTTTAGTGCTTTTAAGAAAAAAACTCTATCGACTAAATGTAATTTTCAACTGTAACTTTGGTGACAATAAGTTTTTCTTTCTCTCTATTGTAGCCCTTGAGAAAGGTTTCGTAAAGCCGAAACGTTTGAATAACGAAATAATACGTTGAATAAAGAAATAAATGATTAAAAAGCAAACACAAATAAATCTCCATTGAAGCTAAGCCAAATTCCCAAGAAAATTTCTAAAATTATTAAAATTATCACATTCATATTTCTGGCTTAAGAATAAAGATTTTAATGCTTATATATATATATATATATATATATATATATATATATATATATATATATATATATATATATATATATATATATATATATATATATATATATATATATATATATATATATATATATATATATATAAATATATCGCACCCATTTCAATAAGCAGGTTTTCAAAGTGAAAATCTGCTAAAAATTCTTATCAACTTTTAGTTTTACGTATTGCCCCCGTATCTTTGTATTATACAATTGACCTTCTGTGAACTAACCCTACATTATTATGAGGGATTAAGCGAGCTTAAAAATATTGTTACTATTTGATGAAGTTGTCATTACGTTTCTCATTTGACACGAAGAGATTATAATCTTCGTTACTTAGTATTACGGAATCTGAAATCTTCAAAACAATTTTGAAGATTTAATTTAAAAGGATCGTGGGATATGCAGTGATCAACTCTTTCCAATTTCATAAACAGCGGATTATCTCCGAGAATTAAAATAATACTTGTGAATGCGTGTAACGTGATATATCAGTAAATTTCCGAGTATACCCATACAAAAGAGATTCGTTTAAAGAAATGGATATATGCAATATTAAAGACTCCAGGTTCGTAAATAAGAGTCTTTACGGTCGATAAATTAAGCATCAATCTTAAAATATACGGTTTATTTGAAGCAGCGACTCGATCAGTTGATCAAACCAGATTCAGTATTAAGGTGGACAAGTAAACAGGGGAGGCTCAATCGCCTTGTCCAGAAGGACGCTCAGAATTGAATTTCATCCTAAGAGTTAAATTCAAGCTGATAAGTACACAATGTAACCACAAACGTTGACTCTCAAATTATTTTCAGTTTAGTCGACAGATTTAGTCAATTTGGAGCTGATGTGAAAAAAATATTTCATGCATTACTTGATTGAATTTCCACAGCGTAATTATGACCCATAAACCATAGTTTCTTGTTTTTTTATATAATTATTTCAGAAGTCATTATATGATACTAAAGATCAGCCATGATATAAATTGAAAAATATTATTACAGGCGAATAAATTTTCTAATTGAATAAAGTATTCTAGGGTAGGTAAGTATTAATTATATTTAATTTTTTAGATTCACTTATATCTGTAAATTAGAATCATGTATGAGAATGAAACGTCCGAATTATAGTCGTATTTTTTTCTAAAATAATAGACTACTGTACTGTATCGAAAATCAACAGTGAGATGAGAGAGTGGTTTTTGAAGCTTCTAGACAACGATGTTTGAGGTTTTTTGACACATAAAAGTGTTGAAACCTCTACACACGATGGAAACACAGTCTGACTTTTTCAGCTTTTAAAGAGATCCTTAATCGGTGTCTCCCTTCAGGTCATATAGAGCCGAATACTACCTGTCACGCCACACTCGTAGGAGGCCACATCTTTTGATATTTCTTAACGTTTGCAGATATATATATATATATATATATATATATATATATATATATATATATATATATATATATATATATATATATATATATATATATATATATATATTCATATAAATATATCGTATCTTTTTCCAGTAGATCTTGGGTCCCATTCGACCAAATGAGGTAAAATTGGGTTTTTGGCATTGTGCTTGAGGCAAAATAGAACTATCGACAATTGGGTCAATTCAAACAGAACGTTGGCTTCTCCAAACTTTGAGGAAGAAAGTGGCAGCTAGGTGCAAACTAGTGATAACAGATGTGAAAATTAATAATTATGAACAACATAACTAAAATTCAATCCTCTAGGGCTTTTAATAGGTTGTATGGAAATAAAAACCAGTTTTAAATTGCTTTCCTCCAATTGCACCTCCAAACCACTGCCAAATTGAGGTCAAAGGTTGGAGATTTGTACGTGGACTAAGTTGAAGTTATGGAAGAGTCTTCGTGCAGTATGAACTTTTTTTTTATGAACACTGCTATTCTTCAAGTATATACTGCTTATTTTTTGAGGTTTTTGAATTTTGACTGACCTGTACAGCTTCCGTCAAGTCCCTCAGAACCGTTTGACTAACGGTATTAAGAAATTGTATGTAAAAACAAAAACAATCATGACCTCAGTAGAGAAGTTCTGCGTATGTATTTAAAATACGTATTAAATTTGTTGAATGATGTTCAATAACTAGTATTGTAGTTTGAATTAAAATAATTAAGTATTCACATTATACGTAATGAATTAAGGACAATTACTAAAATCTAATATAATTTTATTAATATTTTGCATACGAATGTTTAATGTAAATATTTGATTAGTATCGTTTTCATAGTGCAGCGTTAATAGCATAATTTTATTTCATTTTTGTAACCAAATTTATCTACCACGACCAAACAACGCCTGCGCAAGTTCTGGTCCCATCATTTTTTTTGGACGAACCTCCGATTGCTTTACACCTCTGTGATACCAAAGCAAGAATCAGGTGGTTCATTTTAGGGACTTAATTATGTGGATTACCTCTCTCACATGGATATTTTACAGCTCTCTAATTATTTTCCGGATACACTTTTTCGTGAATATCTGAGTCACTAGAAGCTTTATGATTACACTGTTGAGTGACCAGCTTTCGCGTCCGTACGTCATCATAATATACATCGATTAGATGCTCTTCTCTTCAACTGTATATGCCAGTGACCCTTTTGTTAAATTCTGAAAACCGTGAGACAGAGTTGTTTATTAGCTGACCGAGGTACATGTATTCGTTAATACTTCCAATGTACTATTGAAAAGTAATTACTAATTGGCGAAACTTGCATTAGTTGCAGTTTCACTACAAACTGAAGTCAAGTAAGATTAATTTTTGTTGTATGTGGTGTATCTGCATTTTAATATAAACTAATCACAAGTTTTGTTGACAATTTCAAAAATGGTCGCGAAGAGTTAGGGAGGTACAATCAAACTTCTCAGGATAGATATTCTACTTTGTAAATTTTCATCTAGTCATCTCAGATTTGCGAGTTATTGGAAACTTTTCATGCCTCTACTAGTATTTGTCGTAAATCATATTTTCGTTTTAAAATGAAAGTATGATAACGAGAGACTTCCTTTCGATACTCAAGCCATTATAAGTAATGATAGCTAAGTTGATAAAATGAACCAATTTTACTACGTTGATGATAAGATAATTCAAATATGTCCAAGTGAATTATAATTGCACTCACTTATATAATGAAATTTTGTCTGTTGGTCTGTTGAAAATTTCATTGATAAGTGTATTCAGACATTCAGTTCAGTTTACATTACCTCTTTATTCACCGTTGAATCAACAATCGGCGATTCAATTGAATGAATTGTTTTCACTGATGTAAAGGAGAGCTCTCTAGCTTGAATTTGCAGTCCAATTGAATTCTAGAGGAGTGTTCTTTCACAGCGAAGTTAGTTAAATTTTGAATTGATTAGGCCGATAAATAATGTAAATTAATAAAAATATTAAAACATTGGTTTATAGAAACAATTCACACATTTATAAAATAAATGTGTAAATTGTTTCTATAAACCATTGTTTCAATCAGTTGAATTTATTATTTTCATAGGATAGTTGACATTTTCAAAAAATATGACAAATACTTCATAAGAAATGAGGACATGTTTATTTAAACTTAATTTTCACTATATTTACAATAAAATGACAATTGTTTTGACGACACATTATCTTCATCAGATTAAGTTAAGTTTAAATGAACGTGTCCTTATTTCTTAATATGAATTTCCAAGAAGTGAAGGATATTTCGATTCAAAATACATAATACTTTCATACGGAAAGACCTACAAATGTTATCTTTTATGGTGATAATTATTGATGATTTTATATGATCGAAACATATAGTGTGATTATTCTATATTTTCTCAAATCGAAAAAAGAGTGCAGTTCATAAGATATATATATATATATATATATATATATATATATATATATATATATATATATATATATATATATATGTATATATATATATATATATATATATATAAATATATATATATATATATATATATATATATATATATATATATATATATATATATATATATATATATATATATTTATAAAGTCTTTGCAGACCAATTAGGATAAAGCTAGGAGAAACTCGTTGGGTACGCAGCTTGCAGGAAGTATACTCTTACAACACTTTTTCCAATATTTCAACAATGTTCATTGTCATCATCAGGGAATGCTACAATATTATTAACAAGATTAAACAGGACAGGTAGTGGAATTCAAAAACAAACTTACAGTGTCCGTGAGGTTGTATGCAAAGATCTTATAAAATAAACGTTAACAATAAAAATGCACATATCAAGAACAATTTAGTGGGAGTAACTTATACATGTCATCATCACCAATATTGAACAATTAAAGGCAGAATAAAACAGTTATATTAAAATTTTATTTAACAAAATACATCATGCCGGTATCTTGAACGAAGGCATGGAAAAAGAAACTGAAAAACTAAAAAAGTGAGGCTAGGAATAAGAGGTCAAACACGCCACGGACCGAAACATCGTAACTTTTAACATGGAGAGCACAGAAAATATGTCACATCGCCAGTTTGCCATATCCACCCATAGAAGAAGGTACTCCGAAAGATTGAAATTTTATTAACCAAACCGAAAAGAATAATTTAATTTTAGGAAAACGTAAAATGAAGCTAAGTATTGTAAGGGATTAAGAGTTTTTTTCAATAATAAAATATAATACTTTAAGAAACTAAATGAGTAAACATTAATTAAATAATAAAAAGGGAATTTGAACCTCCTTCACTGTAAATTTAAATGTTTAATATCAGTCTTTTTGTTCATACATGAGGATGACTGTTAGATGGAGGCTATTTCCAAAAGAAGTCTCTTATATTTATCTTCTTTATTTTCTTTAGCTTAGATTTTAGCAGCCTCTTTGTGTGTATATCTTCATGACTTGTCCTATACATGTAATAATATGTCTAACAGGATCAATAAACTATTATTATTATTATTATTATTATTATTATTATTATTATTATTATTATTATTATTATTATTATTATAAAAGTTGATATTATGACTTTCTTTCTGCACATGATCATTAAGTACACATCTTTCTGGGTGCAATCTACAATCACTCTTATGTGAACAAATTCTGTATTTCAATAGCCTGTTTATTTATCCAATATATTCATTTGAGCAATCACATGTAGTATACTGTGTTCCTTGCCCGGATGTTATATATATATATATATATATATATATATATATATATATATATATATATATATATATATATATATATATATATATATATCATTATAAGATTCAAATCAACATTTTAGTTTGTTCGGACCATGCTACGGCCCTGTATTTTCAAGGGGCTGAGAAGAACGATACCACGCAGTCGCATACTAAATGCATCTTATAAATTGCCATACGATAAATAAGTGACTTTATATTCCGCACACAATCAACTATCCCACTTTACATCCGAACGAAACAATAAAATCACTAAAATATGATTGAGAAATGAGTTTTTATTTCGTTGGGTACACGACTCCGAGGAGATAAATAAAGCAGAGGCACATGCTATCTGACTGACCTGCTAACTTATGCTAAATACCCCGCATGTGCTTCGTCAGGATTGAATAATCTGCAAATCTCGTCGATTTTAAAACATTTAATTCCATAAGTAATATGCAGGTTTATCAACGATACCACAATGAGAAATCGTTCTCATATAAGCTCTATCACAATATTTTAGACGGAATTTTCTCTCTGTATTTAAAGATTTATCAATTCAGTGGCATATGTCAAGGAAATAGTTTTAGTTTAAAAGACCAAGAAATAATCTGATGATATTGAATAATGAAATTTGAATCAAATATTTTTCGACTGAAATCAGATACCAGAAACTTTCATCAAATTTTTTGAAATTACTTTTCGAATTACAGATTGGAAAGGCGTAAATCATTTCATGTTCAGTTTAGAGGTTCATGATGCTTATGCTGTAATTGGAGAAATTCTGAAGTTATGAATCCTGCTTGACATTTTGTGGAGAAGTATTACAATGATTAAATACCAATCTAAGTGAAACTATTTTGGTACAATATTTCAAAGACTATAAGATCATTAGGTTATAAGATGATTGTACAATATTTTGAATACATTACAGTTTATTCAATATATTACATTCTCCAGATGACTTTTCTCGGTTTTCAAGCTAGAAACTTTCTATTTGGCGTTAAAAGTGAACCACCTGGCTGCGACTCACCCGTAAAACGCCACCAGAGTTGGATTCGCCAGCAAAACTTTCATTTTCAAGTCTGGGTGTGATTTTCTAAATAGTTTTTATCATCTTTGGGTCACTAACATGAGTTAGCATGCAAGTTGGTATGAACATGAGCTAGTTATCTTTTAATTTTTTGAATTTCAAAGGCCGCAATATATTGTTCAATAAAACAAAAGAGTAAAAAACAAAAAATCTTTAGAACTTGATCGGGAACCGTGTTTCTCTCAGAAATGAATAATTAAAAAAAAGTAGATTTTATGAATCTTCAAACTTCCTACTAAGTTAAACTGAGTAGAGAAGGAAAATAATGATCGCTATTGGAATAGGTCACAGACGTATATATATATATATATATTTATATATATATATATATATATATATATATATATATATATATATATATATATATATATATATATATATAATAATAATAATGTTTATTTGTTAATGGTTTACAAATTACAAATTAATCAATTCAAAATAGATTTCCAAACAAACATAAATTGAAAGAGGTAGACCTACTCAAAAGTATAGCCACCTGTGTTATAACGAACATAGATATCACAACGCGACCTTTGCTTCAAAGAAATACATAAAAAACCGAAAAATAACTTCAAAATAATCACAAATTCATAGTTTATCACAAAAAAAGTCAAAATCAGGGCGTGTATGTCAAAATAGAGTAAAATGTCACAATCGGGATTATTATTTCACAAATTGGGTGAAAATGTCGATATTCGGTAGGTTCTAACATTATCAAAAATTCCTTCCGATGGCATAATTTAATGAATTCATATATGTTTTCTTTTTCTATGAGCATGCAATATTGCATGCTGAAGGATTTATAATGTCATAAAACTTTTTAGAGTTTTTACTCTGAATGTATGACTAGTTTTTTTTTGAAAGAGGCATAAGTTTTTGACTCTTTAATATTAGCGGGAAGAAAATTATAGATTCTAGGGGCCAGGTAAACCATATTTCTTTGGCCAATTGTCTTTTCCGCTCTGGGTTCTATTAATTTTCCTCCTCCTGACCTAGTGTCATGTTGATGGGCCACTGATATATATATATATATATATATATATATATATATATATATATATCTATATATATATATATATATATATATATATATATATATATATATATTCATGTATATATATATATATATATATATATTATATATAAATATATATATTTTATAATATATATATATATATATATATATATAAATATATATAAATATATATATATATATATATATATATATATATATACGAACTTTTTCTACCACGTTACACTCCAGATACTTGGTGATTCGAAAGATGGCATAAAACTATGTCTGATTCGATTAACATGAAAGCCTTGTTTGTATTCGTATGAGATTATTGCTTTCATTTAATTTTATCAAATATAATAAATTGTAGTAGTGATTCAGTGGAGGTTGAGGATAACGATGATGTCAGGTACAAGTAAATTTAGTAATATACTATATAAAAATAAAAAATATATGTACAATATCAGTGTATTATTATAAATTACGTATGATTATGAAGTGGTGAACCAATTATAATTTTTACATATAACTTACTACCTTTATTTCCATCTCTGCTTCACAAGGCGTGTATACATAATACATAATTCATTGAAAATTATTTCATTCTACGTCGTGTCTTTTCATTTATACTCTTTCTTTCGTTCAATTTATATGGTTTGGAAATCTAAACAAATTAGTGAGTAACTTCTTTCATGCGATGAAATAATTACTAACTTAGTAACCACTGTTATGAAAATGAATATTACTTCAGATAATTTCGGCAGAGGTAGTTCATATTACCACTTTATGAATCGGTCAGAAAATTGTTTTTCATGACAGAGCGAAAGCATTTATCTATTTACACGTGACTATCGAATTCTCAACACTCTGTATTCGAAATAGATTCTTTGAAGCTATTTCCTCACCGGAATAGGAAGGTTATCGTTCGCGCTGAGTGTGGTAAGTTGGATGTCAATTCCTCCGACATTAGTTCAAAGGAGCGACAGAACACTGGGGAAATATGTTTGCAGCGAGTCTTGAAGAAATGAACCGCGTTAACTTCATGTTATTGTGGCCCGCAGAAATTGAAATGCTAACGCCAACATTCAATATTTATCGTCACATCTTATTTTTTATAGTTGAGAAGTCGGATGCGGATCGGGTTTGGGAATAAGACGAACGCTTTTGCAGAAAATTAAACTACATATTGATAATTTATGTCGTGACATCGGGAAGAATATCAATCATATAGTTGGTTGTACTACATGAAAGTGGCTGAAAATATGTAACCGTTTTCAATATATATATATATATATATATATATATATATATATATATATTTATATTTATATATATATATATATATATATATATATATATATATATATATATATATATATATATATATATATATATATATATATATATATATATATAGGTATATATATACATATAATTGAGAAAGTATTAACAAACATAGTTCTACTGCCATTAATGAACAGGGAGATATCAGAAAACTTAGTAATATCTGTTGTAACATATTCGAATGTGACAATAAGAATAAGTGGTCGTGAGTGAGAATGTCGTGTTCTGTGACTACTTCATGTGTTGCGTAATACTATAAAAATGTCATTTGTTCTGACATAAGTTTTTAACCCGTATTTCTGTTGTTTCTTTGATTTTGTGAAATGGATTCTTTCAATTTTTTTGTAGGTTGCCGCTTTGTGTCAAATAATTCTTACTCTTAATGTTTTGTATGTTGGTTAGCTTACTGACTGATCACTAGCTGTAAGTCGTTAGAAATCTGAAGGTTCTGCTTCATTACATAGTTTTTCTTTTTTGTTTTTAGACACTGAGGGAGACAGCAATGACTCGACATATATTGGTATAGCTAAAATTCCCTTGCTGAGTTCCTATTAACCTTATTATTATTAATAATTAAACTTATATATATACCTTTATATATATATATATATATATATATATATATATATATATATATATATATATATATATATATATATATATACCTTGGCGCATGCGCATATCGTAATGCCTATCTATAACACGCTATAATTTTTTAGTCTTCGTTGGGAAAAAATTGGGAACAAAACTTCTCTGATGAAATCATATGTATTTTATCGATATCCGTTGGAATTTTTAAAATCGGACCAGATCCCAACTTTTTGTAGTGAGAATTTAGCTTCGCCATGGGGTAAAAACGCTATATTTTTTTATTCTTCGTTGGGAAAAATTGGGAATTCAAATTCCCTAATGAAATCATATGTGTTTTATCGATATCCGTTGGAATTTTTAAAATCGGACCAGGTGCACACTTTTTGTTGTGAGACTATAACCCCTTTAGCTTCACCTCGGAGTAAAAATGCCTGCATCCCAAGTTAAAATAATAGCTGCATTAAGGTACCTATGATCGCAACAATCTCAACTTTGACATTTCAATCATTTATTATTGTTGATGTTTATCAAAAGCGATAATTTTTTTTTTAACTCGAGGGACCTACAGTTTAACGCCGGTTCCGAACGGCCAATGGGCTTGTAAACGATGTACATTACCCAACAATTAATCTTTATAATTAGAACCACTAAATTCCGGACATACACAACACCCAAGAGCAAGGTGGGACTCGAACCCACATCCTCGACTTACAAGCGGTACGCCTTACTGCTGGTCTACCGAGGCCTCGTAAAAGCGATAATGGATCTTCGTGAAATATCAAGTTCTTTAGAAATTTGTCAGATACTCATTTAGGGATCTTTTTTTGACATGACACATAGGTACATAAATGATTTGTCTTCAGTTTTTACAGTTTTTTTACGTGCTAATCTAGGTAAATCATTTACTACGCCAGTTTCGTTAAACTTTTTCAACAATTTAGTCACAGTAGACCTTGTAATGGAATTTCGGTTAGGATATACATTATTGAAGATTTTCTTGTCGACTACTTCGTCTATCGTCATATCTTAATATCATTAAAATCTTAATTCGTTATTCTTGACGTAGACGATCCATTATCACTCTTAATAAACACCAACAATAATAAATAATTGAAATGCCAAACTTGACATTGTTGCAATCATAGGTAACTTAATATAGCTATTATTTCAATTTGGGAGGGCAGGTATATATATATATATATATATATATATATATATATATATATATATATACAGGGTGATTCACGGTGGATGGCACATTAGACGTTTCTGGTGAACCATACAACGGATCACTTTGAAAATTCAATGGAGGGCATAGTCAAACATTCTCTACCCAACTAAAATATTTTCGGTGATGCGGTGTTGCCACTTCTATTAGAAAGTAGTAGCAACTTTGATTTTTCAAATGAAACTACCTCTATATTATATTATTTTTAGAATCTTCAACAATTTCCCAACAACTTTTCATAATATTTTCCTATACCTATCTGTTACCGTTTTCGAAATAAAAATTATTTTCTTTTTTTTTTCGTCGGAAATCGAGACCTCTAAAAACTCTGATATCTTTGAGCTAAGAAATACAATGATATCGAAATTTCGGTTTAAGTTTGTTGATATTTGGGGGCTCCCTACACTTCAGCCTAATCTCCGTTATTTCAATACAGGATGGTCAAAAAATACAGTTATTTCGTTAGCTTGAAAAAGTGACTGTAAGTTGTTTATTTCAAATGGAATACCCTGTATATTATTGAAAATTCGAAAAGCTGCTAGAATTTCCGTTTTATCTATGTATATCATACCTATACCTAACTAGTCAAGTTTCGGACTTATGAGCACTTATTTGTGAAAATGTTCCTTGAACATGGTTTCCCCTTGGTATTTGCTAAGCATGTCATGATCACTATTTGACAGTAACGTTGTGACCATCTACTAATGATATCAACACTTTCATCACTCCAGAAGTTCAGAAACAATGGAAAAAATTTATTCAAATGAAGTTCTTATGAATTCGTTTATTATTTTTGGACAGTGTGATGAAATTATGGACATGTAGAAAGTTCAATGAAATGTATCCGAATCAACCGCCAATGAACCTCAAGAAATTTATACGAATTCAGAACAATTTCAATACGTTTGGATAAACTTTAAAAAAGTACCAAATAACTTGATAGTCGAAATATTGATACAAATAATTATAAAAAACGAGAACAATTATGTGGAATATTTCAAAATATGTTCGAATCGCTGGCCGTTCACTTCCAAACTCTTCAAAATGCGGGTTTTGTCGAGGCAGATCTGATTTCATTCGAATTCAAAGCTTCAAATGTTTGTTTCATTGAACTTTCTACATGTCCTGCTGATAATTTTATCACACTGTCCAAAAATAATAAACAAATTCATAAGAACTTCATTTGAATAAATTTTTTATATCGTTTCTAAAGGTATTTCCAACTTCTGAAGTGATGAAAGAGTTGATATTATTAGTAGATGGTCACAACGTTACTGTAAAATAGTAATCATGACCAGTGGTGTAGTGGCAAAATTTTCAGTGTGGGAACGCTAAATACTGACTTACCAATGGGAGGGAGTGGTCTGAGAGGTATCAGAGGGTTTAAGTCCTTCGGAATCGTAGTGTTGTTTTCCAGGTAATCTCTGAAGCTGTTCTTAATTTTGTTGGCATTCAACCTAAATCTTGCACAGAGATGTTCGATTTCTTGTTCACCGTATCCAGCATATTTTTCTGGAGGCCAGTTGTTACTTTCAAGTACTTTCAGTTCTGAAAGGAGAGATTCATATTCTTTTTCATAATCATAATTGTTGGTCCCTGTGGCTGTAGATGGTTCGTTACTGCTTCTTGTTGTGAAAAGTCTCCGTTTAAGGTTGTTAATAACACTTGATAGCAACTGCTGGTCATTAATAGCATTTAACGAACTACCGAATCTTAATCAAAGTAAACAATTAGAATATTGAAATTCGGGTAGGTACGGTGCATGGGTGCTGATGCCTCAAATCAATATATGATGCACTCACACATTTTTTAAGATATTATTTTATTTACTTGCGTAAGTGATTTTAATTTTATTTGTTATTATTATTATTATTATTTTTCACTCAATGAAACCATTGTGGAAACGCCGTTCCCACGCGTTCCCGCTCCACTACACCCCTGATCATGACATGCTTAGCAAATACCAAGGGGAAACCATGTTCAAGGAACATTTTCACAAATAAATGCTCATAAGTCCGAAACTTGACTAGTTAGGTATAGGTATGATATACATAGATAAAATGAAAATTCTAGCAGCTTTCCGAAATTTCAATAATATACAGGGTATTCCATTTGAAATAACCAACTTATAGTCACTTTTTCAAGCTAACGAAATAACTGTATTTTTTGACCACCCTGTATTGAAATAACGGAGATTAGGCTGAAGTGTAGGAAGCCCCCAAGTATCAACAAACTTAAACCGAAATTTCGATATCATTGTATTTTTAGCTCAAAGATATCAGAGTTTTTAGAGGTCTCGATTTCCGACGAAAATAAAAGAAAATAATTTTTATTTCGAAAACGGTAACAGATAGGTAAAGGGAAATATAATGAAAAGTTGTTGGAAAATTGTTGGAGATTCTAAAAATAATATAACATACAGGTAGTTCCATTTGAAAAAATCAAAGTTGCTACTACTTTCTAATAGAAGTGGCAACACCGCATTACCGAAAATATTTTAGTTGGGTAGAGAATGTCCGACTATGCCCTCCATTGAATTTTCAAAGTGATCCGTTGTATGGTTCACCAGAAACGTCTAATGTGCCATCCACCGTGAATCACCCTGTACATATATATATATATATATATATATATATATATATATATATATATATATATATATATATATATATATATATATATAATAGTTCTGATGATAGTTCCGCCTGTTCAGGATTCTTTGCCTCGATTTTTCAGCAATTACAGGAGCCGTGAGTCGAGATCCTTCAAAGATGTTTTCAACTTCCTCAAAGAACTTCCGTCATACGACTCTGTTTTATGATAAGTCCCATATATTCAACCGGATTGGTGTTATAGGCACATCATTTGTCACTGCTTTGCAGCTGTAAACGTAAAAGTTTTACGATTGACGTTTTCCAGATCACTATTCCTCCGGGTTACTCTGGTATAAGAGAGTGGGTTTGTGGTTTGAGTATTTTTATTGCGAAAGGTGATTAGTATCTCCACGACTTCACATGCTACTGCTTCAATATCAATGATGTGAATTCTATTACGGATTTCTCTCAAATTGCCTTCTACATTCTCCTCAGCTATCTGGCCCATTCTTTTTACCTTAGGTTTCTGAATATATGTTGTATTTGATCCATAACATAGATTTGGCAACGCTTCAATGTTCCGCATAGGGGTGAACAAACGATACAAGTTAATTACTTTTATTCCGTTTTAGTATCGTGGTCACAATAGTACTATTGAAGATTTATTTGCCATTTTATGTAATTAATGAAGGTTTGTCTCTATGTTCCCTCACTTAAAGAAGACTATAAACAGAAAGTAACCTCCAATATTCGTATTAGTGCCTCTTCCTACTATATGAAAGATAATTATCTAAATTTTGAGTAATAAGCAGCTGAAGTTTGCTTTCAGAAAGATCTTTCTGAAAGTTGTTACATCCGTTGACGTCGTGTATCTTGAAACGCTTTCCTAGTGAAGTAGAAAGTAGTGTGAAGTCTATATTCTCTATTTCAAAATGTAATTTCAACTTCAACATGATATCTCATATGACATTCAGAAGTCTCTAGTGAATATTTGATGATTATACAGAATCGTTTGTTAATAATTCAATTGCGATTATATATCAAATAACTTCCTAAAGGCCTAATTTTAGGCCTGCTACCTTTCCGAGGAATAACCAAGGACAAAGAGTTTTTGTATTAGGATGATTTCATTGTTGTCAGCTATCATCAGGTTAGCTGATGATATTATTGTGTTGCCGGTTCAGTTGGGGTAACCGCAGCATTTTTAGGTATCGAATTTAGCATCTTGAAGGAGTCATACTAGTCCAGCCAATACAGAGAGCTCTTTTTCATGTCCAGTGGCAGTTTAACTCACTATCATCCTTGTGGCTGTTCATCAAATTCGATTTTTTCGTGGAGAAATTCAAGTTCAGGTTCTCGAATATCGGTTAAGAAAATCATTGGAAATACAAATCCCAACCTTTTCCCTATCGAACACCAGGTCTACTGCACGGAGGCTAACCACATTCCAGGATCGCGGTGTCCCAGCCCTCACCTCTAATCAGTATTTTGATTGTGAATTGAAGTAGGTGGACTACTCTATTACCATTGGATCCATTCGCGAATTAAGTTTTCTTCCCGATGGGCATAATGCGTTCCATACACTTTGTTTGTTTTCACAGTTATTTTGCGTAATACAACAGGTTATATACACGCTAAGCTGTTAGATTCCAAAGAAGTGTAGTGCAGGGAGCGAGTCCATTAAGCGGCAACCTGGCTTCCACTCCATCTTATCCAGCAGTTGAGGATGGCAAGTCCTGAGTTGCAGGATAATCAGTTGAAAGATTTCTTTCACCATTAGT
This sequence comes from Cynegetis impunctata, assembly GCA_030704885.1. NCBI lineage: Eukaryota > Metazoa > Arthropoda > Insecta > Coleoptera > Coccinellidae > Cynegetis > Cynegetis impunctata. The sequence goes on along the minus strand of JARQZK010004541.1, from coordinate 59,368 downwards.
ATATGTCTCCGCTTCTCGAGGAATAATTGCCTCACTCATGGCTCCACTTTTCTGGCACAGGGTCCTAAGGCTTCCTTCTCCTCTTATTGAATATCAATGGCTTCTCTCGTTTCAAAACTTTCAGTCTGCATATCTTCATCTGCTAAACACTATATAACCAAGGCGCGAAATACTTATTGAAGGTGGTTTGCTCTTTCAAACTGCCATCCGCGATTTCGAAGGCAATTAATACAAAGATATACGTGGCAGTATTAATTGATATAATATAATAGTTCATAATCAGTCACCATACTACTAGCAGCATCGATATAGATGGGGTTAGAGGAAACCCCAGTCTGCTTGACTGATTCAAGTTTTTGTTTTGTTGTTTTCCACAAGAAGACACTAAATAAGACATCCTACTTGATCATATTCTCCAGTACGTAGGTAAGCCATGTTATTCTCAGGGGATCGGATGGTAGATATCTTGAAGTTGCTGTTCGAGGTGCACATTATTCGCTGCATCTTGAAGTCTCTGGGCATGGCCTTACCACTCATGTTATGAGTTTGTCCATACTTTTTGGCTGGTGATATAGGTACTAATCAATATCAGTCTATTCAGTTCACTTCTAGGTACGAATGTGCAATAAATAGCGAGAATGTAGGGTCAAGCTTCGCCGCTACGACAAAGTGATGAACATGATTGGATGAAACTCCACTATCTAATGATTGAGTTCATCAACTTCTTGGTTTGCTCACAAGTTTTAGCTATCAAATTTTTTCCATAGTATCACATCGATACAAAATGTTTGAGGAATTGTCTTTAAAATAATTATTTTCACCTTCATTAGTTTCGACCACTTCTGATCAGAATTCAGGAATGTCGTAATCTAATCAAAAAGTTGTCTCAAGATTTAAGTCGTTATGAGTACATTCATATACAGTGTTTCTGATATAGGTGCGCTTAGGTGCAATTTTTTGATTTACACAACTAATGATCAGAATCCACGTTTTTGTAGTGGTTGTAGCAACTGAACTACAGGATAAGTGTTCATCAATAAAATCTGACCTCGCATAAATTATGTGACCAAAGATTCTGTCTGCTATATAAGGCAAAATCCCTTCAAAATAAATACTAATTGCTCACCGAATTTTTAAAATATCTGATGGATTTTCTCAGGGATATTGTCTTCAATATTTCATCATTCAATTGGTAAAAGTCAAACTACAATAACATTATACTTTATTCCAAGAACTTTTCTGGCCTAGATGCTAATATTCCCTCATATTTTATGATATGTCTACTTTTTATCCTGAATATGTGATCAAGTTCTCTTATATACTTACCGAGCATAAAATTTTAATAGTGATTTATGGAGAACATTGATCGGTTTTAAGGACTTAAGTATAATTATTTTAATAATGGAATATTCAATATCTGAGGAAGACTACAATTTTCCAAAATTTGGAATTTTCTCAAATTTACCATCACTCGAAATTTCTAGTTCAACTCGAAGCTGTAAAACAACAAAAATCTTCTTTATGAAATATTATTTTCATCACTTTCTCAGCTTGACTATATATCAATTATCTTTCGTATTCACAATAGAAAAGTTTATTGGTTTCTATTTGGATAATAATCTAACAAATATCATTGATTTTAATTCTCATTTTGCATAATAATAGTAAATATAATAACGTTCTTTAATGAGTATTATATATTGCGAATAAATAATTTCTTGAGAGTGCTGAAACATCTGATAGTAATATTATTCACTTATTGCAAATTATCAAACAGTTTTCAAGGAGTTCATGAATTTTCATTGAGATACCTTCATTTCAACTTATGCAGATAATTTCTCGTGTTCTGCGTTTTCCAGTGGGTAGCAAGATCTTTGACTCTGCACTCATTTCTTGTATAATGAGTTGAAATAACAAGTCAAGCATAAATAGCTATTTGTGATTTTTATGGCGATTTTCCGAAAAGTTTCAAATCATATAATAATAACCCGTAGTTACATTTGATCGATGATTGTGGACTAATTCTCCTTGTTCAGATTGCGTCGTAAATATCATTTCAACTAAACGATGGCTCAGGAATATTCGAAAAATGTGGTGATTCTGATGAAGAAAATCAATATACATTAATGTTTAGCATACTTTCTTTCGTAAAGTGCCATACTATTGGTGAAAATTATTTGAAAGCTATACGACAAGGCTTATTATAACTTATGCTTGATACTCTCGGCCAGTGAAGAAACAAGCTGCAAGCGAATTATGAACCTGGAGACAAATTTATGCAACAACAAGATCGTTTTGAAAATGAAGAACCCGACTTTACAAAATACACTAACGGAATGTCGCTATTAGTGCCAGACTTTTATAAATTATATTTGTGGAAAAGGTACCGCGATGTCTGGTTTTAAATTAATTATTTATTTCTTGATATTAAGTGGGTTGAGATACAGACCAATATTTTTCCACTTTCTTGTTTTGCCGGATCACAAGAGGTATACATGCTTTGGTTATACATTACTATACAAAACTTAAAAGAAATCATTTCAGCATTATTTAGAACATTATGAAGGGAGCTGTACATGAATAAATTCATACATAAATAGATATTTCAGATACTAATAAAAAGTACTGATATGAAAACTATTATTAAAAATAAAATTGTTTTGAGTAATTTTTCTGTATGTATATATTTTGCATATCGAATTCTTGAGTGTCTTCAACATTACAACATAGGCCTGTCTATAAGTCTAATTCAATGCAAAAAGACTGTTAATATATTGAAATAATTGAGACAGAAAACTTTAATTGTAAATGAAAGGATATTTCTATAACCTTTAAGAAATAAAATAAATATTGATAGTCAAAAATAAGTAGAGCACACTTGAAACATATTTATTTCAATTTAGATTTTTTTTTATATTCTTGCTCAGGCAAATTTCAATATGACTCAAATTACTAGGCTAATTTCGCATATCTGAATTTGCATCCAACGTAAACGATGATTTCACAGTACGTGTAACATGAACAACATACCTATGTTGACATATAACTATATATATATATATATATATATATATATATATATATATATATATATATATATATATATATATATATCTTATTCCTTTGAGACAATGACCATGCATTCTATAGTTTTTTAATCAAAATCATTTTGATAGAAATATATCGAATTTTGAATTAGCTCTGATTAACACAAAAGTTTGATACAATAGATAGCTGGTTTGACCTTGTCACGATATAGTCAGTACTGTATATTAATTCATTGTGACAAACCCAAAAACCAAAACAATATCTCAATCTTCAGACAGAATTTAGATGTATTTTGAAAACATACTGACCCTATCTACCAGACTTGTTTCCTTCTCTTCCGTACAATTCTGTTATTTCTTAGTTATTTTCATATGTATTTCTCCAAACAAAATCGAATTTTTGTATTACACTCAGACTCATATATATATATAAATGATCGACGATATAACTGAGGTTATATTTGGCTTACGATGAGGGGTTTTCGAACCGAGGTTAAAGAAATTATTAAGACAGGATCTTTCTATTCGCCGCCAAGCGAATTCGGCTACTGGGTTGTTAAAAAACATACATCAACACTGAAAAATACATATGGAAATTTTTTATCTACGTACAGAATAAGTGATCAATGATTAATCTTGATATTATTAATTTGTTCTTTGAATCTGATTCCCTACAAGCGTTAGCAATTTCGAAAAATAAATTCAGTGCCCAGTAGTCACAAAAACAGAACTCTCACAACATAATTCTGAACTGCCTGCATCAGTTTTTCTTAACTATTACGTTATCTCAAGAGTCAAACTTTTGCCTTCTTTAAAACATTAGTATTCTCCACACTTCAAATCCTTAACCACTTATTTTTTTATATATATATATATATATATATATATATATATATATATATATATATATATATATATATATATATATATATATATATATATATATATATTCTGTATGTTAAGAGTCACATCAAATATTAATTATGTTAAAAATAAGGGTTCATTGACTCAGGGATGGGGTAGTAAAACTCTTTTATTTACGCCAAGCTTTCGCATTCATTTAATGCATCATCAGGGCTTCTGCAGTCATTGAAAATCATGTTTAATTATACATACATAGTAAAACAGAAAACATTACTTACTAATATTGAGGTTATCCCAACATTGGAGAGTACTTATAAACAGTGTAAAAGACATTAAAATAACTCAGACAATAAAATTCCAAAAATATATACTTTATCAAGATAGAAGTTTTTTTGATTTAATCTTCACAACTCTTTTTTTAATTCAATCTCCCGCTAAATGTCATTGGACAGGCGTTTAATGCTGTCAACTGTAATTCTCTTCGCATACGTCAAAGTAGTATACTACACATTCCGCGGTGGTAACGGTCCATTTAACTTTCGTTAGTAAGTAAGAATACATATTGCTCAACTGTTGTGTGTCTGTTTTCTTGTTGATGGAAGCTTCATGTGTGTGTATTTGTATCATCTCTTGTATGATCCTTCTGTGATAATTTGGTTCTCGTTTTAATATTTTCACATTATCAAGGTCCACACGATGATCGTTATCGTATGCGTGTGTGGCTAGTCTGCAACGATCTTTGCGATTCTTTATATCGCTTTTGTGTATTGCTATCCTACTTTTTAGCCACTGCGCCGTTTGTCCAATGTAAGTACCCTTGCAACCCAAACAGCATATTTCATATACCACATTGCTGCATACATTATTTGGCACTGGGTCTTTTAACCGAGAGTAAAGTGATGCTACTGTCTTTTTATTGTAAACTGCACTTCTTATATTCTCTCCCTTGCATAAGTTCCTCAGTTTGTTGGTCAACTGGTTTATGTTGGGTAATCTTACGTAATGTACTTTTTCTCTGTCTCCATTTATATTCTTTGTCAGTTCATTTGTTGTCATTGTGCTATCAGACGAGTAAAGTAGTTTTTTTAACATAGCCGGAGGATAGGAGTTGTTTACCAGTAGAGTTTATTTAAACTTTCATTTCGAAATTCTTGGTGGCAAATTTTTTTCAACTCTGTTTTTCATCCCTTTGATCATATTGACCTTCATATTTATTGTGTGGTGTGAGTAGAAATTGACGAACTTGTTAGCAGCTATGGACTTCCTGTACCAATTTACTTTTATTATTTGATCTTGTCGGTATAGTTTACAATCCAGAAATGGAACAGAGCAATTTCGGTCTTCTGGCTCAATCGTGAATTGTAACTTTTCATTGTATGAGTTGAAACAATGCAGACTTCCATCTTTGTTGTTCTCAGGTAGGGCCATTATTATGTCATCCACAAATTTTTTTACAAATGGTAGTTCAAACCTCAACCTCGGAATCACTACATCTAACATGTTGTCCATCACAAACTGAGCTAAAATAGGGCTTAGTTTGGATCCCATTGCACAGCCTTGTATTTGTAGGTAATAAACACTATTAAATGTGCATATATTATTTTCTAATACAAAATTCACAATTTCCAGAAAAAGGTTTTCATCAATTAGTGTATGTTGTTCAATTATGTTCCATTTCTGTTTTAAAACATCAACTACTTGTGGTATTGTCAAATTTCCAAATAGGTTTATTACATCTTATGATGCCAGTTCATATTTTTGAGGTAATACTAGGTTATTAACAAATTGACTGAAATGGAAAGTGTCCCTTACATAATATTCATTATCTATTAAGAATTTTTTAAGATATTCGCTACAAGTTCTGACAATGCTTTCGTAGGACTGTTTGTGCTTGCAATAATAGGTCTTAATGGATAACCTTCCTTGTGAATCTTTGGATTCCCATATATTCTTGGGCATATAGAGTTGTAAGTTTTCATTCGTTTGGAATACATGTTATTGGCTATTCCAGAAGAACGAAGAGACATAAAAAGAGCCAAAGCAACAAATTTGATAACAAATTATACACAGTCTACACTTACAAGCTACCCACAGATCAATAAGATATACAAGGAGACAATGAAATATCTGAAGAATCATGAAAATTTGGTGGTGGTGAACAGTGATAAGGGAGGGATTACAGTAGTAATGGAAAGACAAGATTATGATCAGAAGATGGAGGCGATAATCAATTCCTCAGATTTCAAACGCTTAGCAAGAGATCCTACACTAACCATACAAAATAAGAGCAATAAGTTGGTAAGTAAATTGCATGATGAACAATATGCAACTGATACTGAATCCAAACGAATGAAAACTTACAACTCTATATGCCGAAGAATATATGGGAATCCAAAGATTCACAAGGAAGGTTATCCATTAAGACCTATTATTGCAAGCACAAACAGTCATACGAAAGCATTGTCAGAACTTGTGGCGAATATCTTAAAAAATTCTTACAACATAGATAATGAATATTATGTAAGGGACACTTTCCATTTCAGTCAATTTGTTGATAACCTAGTATTACCTCAAAAATATGAACTGGCCTCATTAGATGTAATAAACCTATTTGGAAATTTGACAATACCACAAGTAGTTGATGCTTTAAAACAGAAATGGAACATAATTGAACAACATACACTAATATGTTTTTTGAAATTGTGAATTTTGTATTAGAAAATAATATATGCACATTTAATAGTGTTTATTACCTACAAATACAAGGCTGTGCAATGGGATCCAAACTAAGCCCTATTTTAGCTCAGTTTGTGATGGACAACATGTTAGATGTAGTGATTCCGAGGTTAAGGTTAAACTACCATTTGTAAAAAAATTTGTGGATGACATAATAATGGCCCTACCTGAGAACAACAAAGATGAAACTCTGCATTGTTTCAACTCATACAATGAAAAGT
>JARQZK010004541.1:45000-47500 GCA_030704885.1 Cynegetis impunctata | reverse complement strand
TTGAATCATTTGAATGGCATACATCCAAGTATCCAATTCACAATGGAAGTGGAAAACGATGGGTCTCTGCCATTCCTCGATGTCATGATCAAAAAACTTCTATCCCAAGGCTTCTCCTATTCAGTTTATCGTAAACCCACTCATACAAACCGTTATCTGAATGCCCAGTCTCACCACCATCCTTCTCAACTTAACTCTGTAGTTAATACCCTAATCTACCGTTCCATTCGACTATCTGACGACGAACACCGTGAATCAGAACTCAAAACTCTAAAACATATATTATTACGGAACGGTTACAACACATCAAATCGACAAGAGCATACGCAAACACACAAATATCACCCCACCTCTACCACCTTCCAATCCCACTGAACAAGAATCTACACCTAAATTATTTCTTCCTTACATCAAAGGAGTAACAGATAAGATCGCAAGATCTCTCAAAAACACAAACATCAAAACAATATTCACTACTCAACAAAAACTCTCCCATCTGGTCAGATCCGTCAAGGATAAAATTCCTAACGAAAATCACGGTGTTTATGAGATTCCCTGTTCCAATTGTCCTCGTTCCTATATAGGACAAACGAACCGACGAATTCAGGTCCGTGCCAAGGAATATTCACTTTCGGTAAGACACTCAGATATCGCCAACGCCCTTTCCCAACATCACACCCAAACAGGCCACATTATCGATTTCCCCAATACAAGAACTATTGCTCCCGTCCGATCTTTCAAATCTCGAATTATCCGTGAAGCTGTAGAAATAGAAAAACGTCCAAATTGTTTGAACACCAGAGATGACAGTCACAGACTCCCATCAGCATGGAAACCACTTCTCAGTGGTCGCCATGTAACGCCCAATCAGAGTGCATCCCGCACTGATGAGCGTGAGTACCCACCCCCTCCCCTATAAATACGGCCACGCGACGATCGGCCCGTCAGTTGACTCTGAAGAGTAGGCAGATTGAGACTTCAGAGTTGACAGGAAGCAATACGGTTAGTGGAGTAGGCAGGTTGAGACCACGCAATCGTATTGTTTCCGATTCCTCCTAAATTCGATTCGTGGAGTAGGCAGATTGAGGCCACGAGTCTGAATTATTTCCCTTCTAATTCTCCTGAAGATGGCTTCGCAAAAGGAGCCGAAACGTCGAGATTTTTCAAATCTTTTACGCGGTTCATTCTGTGAACCAAGTTTTTCAAATACTTCCGACCGCGGAAATCTTTCTGAACATATATATATATATATATATATATATATATATATATATATATATATATATATATATATATATACAGGGTGGCTGATATGTATGGAAACGGTCGATTATTTACTAAAATAAGTTAGCTAGCGAAAAATGTTGGGAGGAACATTTTGGAGTTTCTCAAAATCTATCACACTAAATAAAAATGAAGTATACTGTCAAATTTTCAAAATTTTCCAATGTGTAGTTTTCCATATACGGATCGTGTTCTTTCCCGGTGGGACACCCTGTATATATATATATATATATATATATATATAATATATATATATATAATATATATATATATATATATATATATATATATATATATATATATATATATATATATATATATATATATATATATATATATATATATAAATATATATATATATATATATATATATATATATATATATATATATATATATATATATATATATATATATATATATATATATATATATATATATATATATATATATACAGGGTGGCTGATATGTATGGAAACGGTCGATTATTCACTAAAATAAGTTAGCTAGCGAAAAATGTTGGGAGGAACATTTTGGAGTTTCTCAAAATCTATCACACTAAATAAAAATGAAGTATATCTACAGGGTCAGTTAAAAAGTACTGAAGAAATAAAATTACTTTTTCTTCTATAGAACACCCTATATATTATACCGTATTTCAATTCTGCTCAAAATTCTGAAAAAAATTCACATGGCACATCATCTCTTAAATTCAACCGTTTTCGAGATATCGAATTTTGAAAACTACTTTTTACTACTCTCAAATTTATCAAAGAAATTACGAAATGATGTAATGTAAATGTAGTCTACAAAAATAGGCAGCCAAATATCGAAGAGATGCAAGAAAGAATAAGGCATGAAATTTTTACCATTCCTCCCCACATAAATTCAGATTCATTACAAAATTTTGTTCTTCGAGTTCATTACTGTCAGGACTTGTAAACACTTTGAGCACCTTATCAAATAGAATTTGTTGTTTATTACAACTTGTTTCGTGCATTTTTATCAACCCTGAACAATTATGCTTTTTTATTTTCTGTAAATATATTATAATTAAATTGTAATCATATCCACATACTTTTTCTTTAATACATTTGAGAGTAGTGAAAAGTTATTTTCAAAATTCGATATATGGAAAACGGTTGAATCTACGAAAAGATGTGCTATGTAAATTTTGTTGAGAATTTCGAGCAGAATTGAAATATGGTATAACATATA
>JARQZK010004541.1:17500-42500 GCA_030704885.1 Cynegetis impunctata | reverse complement strand
AGATGAAACTTGTTCCTGGATCAGCAGGTTCGTCCGAGGCGCTCACGGCACACCATCGCCGCTTGTCTGTCCGTCCGCCGTGAGTTACTGCGGCCGCGCCTACCGATAAGATGCTTTAATTAAAATGCTGTCTCCAGAAGGATTGATGTCCTTCGACTTACTGGTGAGTTTAGATCCTCCAGAAGACGGATAAACAGGGAATACGTGAAGTGCCGAAGAGTTCTGTAAATTCAACTACTTCTGATCTAGCCTAGCTGGAATACTTATATTTTATGGAATGTTATGTTATTTTAGATTAATAATGCCGATACTTGATATAGATTAATAAACATATTGAAGAATCTTTAATAAAACCAATTTACAAGTTTATTAGATAAAATACACTTGACGCACGTTTCGTTGTAACTTATCCTTCTTCAGATGCTGAGTGTAAAATGATTACATTTCTCTGATACATCCAATGCAAGAAATATATGAATTAAAAATTGGACAGAAAAGGTAGATGCAAGTAATTAGTAAGAGATGAAAATCCTTTCTTAACTGCCAGTCAGCTAGTTCCGTAATTTTGAAAAGATTAAGATTCTTAATCTTACTCTTAAAATTACTGTTATCTGTAATTCCATTTTCATCAGAGAAATTTTCTATAGCATAACTGTTTCAATTTCATATATACTTTTATTTTTTAATTTTAGTTGAAATTCGCACCTGAAGAAGTTGTAGTGTTAGGAAAACGCGTTGTGCAATTGTTGTTATTTTATTATATGTGAAAATCGTAAAACTTTTTTTATTTCTCAAATATGTTCATATTGTTTTATACACAATGAAAAAAAAATTCAATAAAAAATAAAAAAGATTTTTCATATTAACTTTCATATATATATATATATATATATATATATATATATATATATATATATATATATATATATATATATATATATATATATATATATCTATATATGTATGTATCAGGGGCGGCTAGTCAGAGGAGGCTAAGCCTCCTCAATAATATTCCGTGTAATATATTATATTGAATAGTCAGCATTCAGCATATTCATATTAATCAAAATCATATTTTTTTATGCACCTACCTTCCTTTCAACCTACATTATATAATATAATTTATTAATTAAGATAGAAGGTATTTACATTTACAACATTTCATTCATTTCAAGATTTGCGGCAACGCTGCGGTAGCTTAGAAAGGTATATTCTCAACGTTCATTATGCCTGCCACAGAAAAGCAAACAACGGTGCAAATACTCCGAATGAATACTTCGTTGCAATAGAAAAGCAAAACACATGTAAATAGCAACACCGTTAGAGACCCTAGACTCATACAATGTCGACCAATCACAACTATAGAATTTCGCGTGACATCGAGTGAATTCGTTCGAAAGCATTAATTGAATCGTAGTGTGATCGTAGTGACTAATGGCCGAAAACAGCTTGTTTACTTATATTGCTCGCGTATTGTTTTAAAATGAGTTTGGTTACTGAAGATAATTTCAAAAATTTCAATGGTGACTTAGTGGAATATTTGTTATCCCATAACTTCAGTGCACTAAGTTATGAGAATAAAGTTTAGATAAAAATATTGCGACCTACCCCTGAATTAAACAATTTGGTGCAGCGTAACAGACAACAAAACCGCGGTATCAATACAAGGAATTATGAGAGACATCCTTGCCTAACCGGATCACAGGTAAAAAATAAATTATTTTGTTGGCAGTGTTTACTTTTTACTATTGAAAATGTCTCTATTTGGGGCCGCTTAGGATTTGAGGATTTAATTCTATACCTAGTTGAAAGTGAGGAATTTTTCACCGATAAAGTAACTTTAAATACAGCACGCGGATTAATATCTTACTTACAAGATAAGTAATTTATTTATTTTTTAAACATCTTTAAATTAATTTTTGAACAAACAGAAATAGTTTTTCAAATCTTACAGCACAAGTTTTCAGATGTAATTTACTCACGAAATCGGCTCAAGTTTCTTTTGGAAAACATTTCAGAATTTCGTGCAGAAGTTTATTTTAAAAAACTATTTTCTGTATTTCAAACTACTGATGATACGACTCAATTCAGCCCAAAACGAAAGAAATTCAGTTACGCAGATATGGAGCTTCACTATAAGCAAATATTTTATGAAATTTTGGATACTATTAGGGGTCAAATAGAAATGAGGTTCTCTGATTTGAAAGATCTGCATTTCTCCGACTTAATCAATAAAAATTTGTTAACCGGATTTTCGGCAGATAACCTTTTGGAAAATTTATGTCAAAAATACACTTTTTTTGATAAGGTGGCCATAAAAAGTGAACTGTGTGTTGTTTATAATGACAATGAAATTTTGGGGCAAAATGAAAATCATGTGAGGACTATTAAATACCTTTTTGATAATGATTTGAATCAAGATTTACCCCAAGTTTATAAACTCTTATGTCTAATTGTTTCTATCCCGGTGACATCGGCTTCCGTAGAGCGCTCGTTTTCCACTCTTAAGAGAATTAAAACTTATTTACGAAATTCTATGAGGCAGGATCGTTTGAAAAATATTAGTTTGTTGTATATTGAAAGGGAATTGGTAAAACTTTTGGCGAAAGACAAAAAAATTCATGAGGATATTATAGATCATTTTGCTAACGTTAAAGATCGCAGAATCCCGCTAATCTTCAAAAATATATAATAACTTTTTCTTTGCTCTCACCAGCTGTTAACAAATTCGTTAAGTAGGTAGGTAGGTACCTATTTTGTGAAAGAAAAAAAATTTGATGAATAGATGAATTGATTAATTGGCTGAGAAGAGTTTTTGTGAATATTGTAAATAGGAGTTGTAGGTCTCAAGGTAGACACTCGAAAGTGAAAACAAATTAATAGCTTAGGGTGCTTGTTTTACTTTGATTTTCTTTATATTATAAGGCGGTTGACCTTGAAATCCTAAAAATTTTCGCCTATGGTGTATTTTTTAACACCTCTTGTAGCCTCCTCAAACCAAAACCTCACGAGCCGCCACTGATATGTATATATATATATATATATATATATATATATATATATATATATATATATATATATATATATATATATATATATATATGTAAACGAGTCAGATTGGGATATAAGTGTTAAGCTCACATCGATATATTTTTAATTCTCTTTCCTTCAGATGGCACTACCCTCTCAATAAACCACAGTATAGCTGTTATCGATGAGAGTAAGGTACATAAAGGGATGTGATTCTCATTACAGTATCTTCTGATCTAGTAACATCGCAATAGCTGTATGTTTTCCTATAGTTGACATGATTTGCCATATTTGCAAAATTCTTGGATTTGGGACTCTTATGACCAGCCTACTTGGGTGATCATTCAATCATTTCCAATTATCAAATGTCTTGTTCGAGAAAATAAAATCTGTATTTATTTTCAGCAATACTATTTATTTTATACTAGAAAATTTTTTCTAATTCATTAATTTCATCGATATTTTCGAGCAATTAAATATTCCACAAATCTTAGAACTGTGGTAATATTCGATTACTTTTTGAATACATAAATAATTGGAACAATGTAAAAATAAAAGAAAATAATTTTACTTCTCAGTACTTGATTTATTCCTACTATAATCTATAATAACAATGCATCGCACATATTGGAATCTTCATGTCTTTGATTATTTACTTTCCTATTTCAAAAACATCATTGGTATGATGCTGGTATATCAGCAAATTTTATTCACTTTATTCTTTCTGATATAAAATCGATAAGAAAACAATGACACTTCGAAAGCCTTTTTACTAAAATCGGTGAATATTGAAACTTCTGAATAACGTCAAATTCCTCAAATTGATTACTATAGCTTACTCCAACGTTCGATAAATTTGAATTCATCGTAGAGCAGCGACAAAACCCATCTGTGGTTAATCAAGTCTTATCATTTGAATCTGTGTTCCGTCCTTCACTCTGTTCTGTCATTACAAGTTTTTGTTCATTACACCAGACCATAGTGTTCAGATGGCACAACGGGCGAAGGGCGCTGATGAAAAATCTTCGGGAATTGACAGGCCTTTTATTTGCAGATTCTGCTCATTCATATCTCATTTCCGTGCCCTCTTAGACAATGAATGTAGTGCCTGTTTGACGCGAGGATAATTTGCGACCATCGTTCCCTGCACCGCATCAACCGATCTTCATCTGTCACCTTGCTAATGAGATCTTCTAATCTTGCTGGTGAGCTGCTTAGCTCTCTCTATGCCCTTTCATTCTTTATCCATTCGTGAGGCGTGGTTATGATTAGTTGGCCAGTTAATTCACATTGTGTGGAAATAAGTATTATATTTTATTAACTTTTACAAAGAAATATGGACACTTTTGAGAAAACGAAATCAGGATAATTGGAACACATTAGTTAAAATTAATTGTCAAAGATATGCAGTATGCTTTTTTAACTAATGTCATGATATTTTCAAAAATATATGAAATTAAAACAACGCATAAGCATCAGAGCTCCGTCACTTAGGTTGTATTTTACGCGTTTAGTGCATCGCGTAGAGATCTGATTCGAACAGAATAAATTATGGTTTGCAAAATATGCTATGATAGAAAACTCAAAAAAAAAATCTAAGAATAATTTATTTTATTAAAAAAATAAAAATTTGGGAACTGCACTGTGTACTGAAAAACCACGCTTTAATAGTAAACCATACTAAAAATTAGAAAATAATTCATTTAATTCAAAGAATAAAAATAAATATCGTCACAAAGAACCAAAAAACTAATAGTAATATATTATAATTGTGATTAAAGGCATGGTTTTCCTGAATAAGATGACACGCATAACAATAGTCCCTTTTCTGCTTGATATAGCTACGTTGGTGTTCGGGTATTCGAGTTTTGAAATTTCTAATTGTACGTCCTATATAGAATTTTTCACAATCGTTACAGTTGAATCTATAAACACCAGTACGTTCATCTCCATGAATTTTTGATTTGTTGTTTTTAATCAATTTTCCAATGCTATTGTGGGTTTATATGAAACTTCGAAATTTTGTTTATGACGAAATAATTTCAGGTTTTAGGAAGGTTTTCCCAAGTATGTTAAACTGTTGAATACTGTACTTTTCTCGGCTATAAGTGGGTAAACTCCTGAAATTGCCATTTTATATTTTTTCTTCTGAATGAGACTGTCAATCATATTGGGCGAATAACCATTATTTACTGACATTTCTTTAAGTATATTCAATTCCTTTCGAAATTTAGCTTCGGACAACGGAAGTTTGAAAAGCCTATGAATCATACTATAATAAGCGGCTAATTCATGTGAAATTGGGTGTAGTGATGTATTATGAATTGTAGTATGTGTATGAGATGAGTAGAAGACATTCGGTTGAAGCCATTTAAAATGATTGGTGGTGACAGCTCAAGGTCATAAATCATGGCCGGTCTATTGTTCCTATTGTTTGGGCCGGTCTATTGTTCCTATTGTTTGGGCCGGTCTATTGTTCCTATTGTTTGGGGCAGGTGTGCGGTGCAGTCTTTTGTTCCTATTGTTAGACCAGCTCTTTTGTTAGGGCAGGTGTTAGGGGCAGGACCGTATTAACTAATGATTGATGATCGTAGGAATTGAATATTTTTTTACAAATTTAGACCAAAATTCGTAAATCGTAAGAAACCCGGCCCTGACATTAGATATTCAACGTGGGTGGGTATTTCTAAGAAAACACACACAAAAGGTTGACGCGAATATCTCTTTACAGAATCGTATGAATTCATAGAAATCCATCGCTAGCATTAGATAAATTATTCGACATAGGTGGGTAGGTATTTCTTTTACAAAATCTAGGGAGCCGTGTGATTTCATACCTTATGTTATTACTTACGAGCATATAAGGATTGTCAAATATCAAACTCTCATTTATAATAATAAATTTCACACAGTTCTATGTTCAATCAAATCTCTTTAGATGTAATCACGAACAAAAATCTGAAATTTCATAAAACCTATTAGGTAATTATATGAATATAAATAATTAAATGAATTTATGATTCCTGGATACCCTTTACTAATGATTTGTACATATATTCAATTTGGTGAGATTGAATAATTTATTGAACTTTTGCCATATTTTTTTATGGAAGAACAAAATAACTTGAGTAACTCTTTTCCTATAAAATGCATGAAATCCACCAGATCAATCAAATTTTATTTCTTTGATTGGACAGAATGCGAAATTTTTTGTTATAGATCGCATATTTTCTTTTTTCTCTTTAATTTTATGTATACCACAAGCTTTAATTTGAAGCGTAGATAAAAAAAATGTCATTTACCTGGAATGAAAAAATATTTTTCCTTTAAATATTCTACAGATGTAATTACGAACAAAGATCAGAAATTTCACAGAACTTATTAGGTATTATATGAATAAAAATCATTTATTGAATATATGATTCCTGCATTCGAGTATAAATAATTAATTGAATTTATGATTCCTGGATACCTTTTACTAATGAGTTGCACGTATATACAATTTGGTGAGATTGAATAATTTATTGAACTTTTGTCATATAAGATTCACGAATTTTTTTATGGAAGAACAAAATAACTTAAGTAACTCTTTTTCTATAAAATGCATGAAATTCATCAGATCAATCAGATTTTATTTCTTTGATTGAACAGAATGCGAAATTTTTTATTATAGAGCGCATATTTTCTTTTTCTGTTTAATTTTATGTATACCACAAGCTTCAATTTGAAGCGTAGATAAAAAAAATGTCATTTACCAGGAATAAAAAAATATTTTTCCTTTAAATATAAAAAATGTCATTTACCTGGAATGAAAAAATATTTTTCCTTTAAATAATCAAAACAAAAGTTTAATTATTCTCTCTCTCTTAGTTGGAAATATCAAAATATTTCTAAAACTTCATCTATGTAAATGAAACTAAATTCACTTTATCTTTTAACAACCGGGATTACACAGTTACATCCAACGAAATTAATTTCTGGTCTCCCTAACTGAAATAAAGATATCCGTTAATTATAAACATACAATACAATAGTACCTAGTCCTCCAAAATGAAATTGATGCATTACATATTGCTTTAATCATTTATATTGGCCAAACCGATAAACCAATCAATAGAAATTATAAAAAACTTATTGAATCAAATCTTTACAGATGTAATTACGAACAAAGTTCAGAGAATACTTATTAGGTATTATATGAATAAAAATAATTTATTGAATAAATGATTTGGCCATGCATTCAATTTGGTGAACATCGAAATTAAATAACTTATGCAATTTTTATAAGATTCATGAAATTTTTTATGGAAGAACAAAATAACTTAGGGAACTTTACTACAGAAAATTTATTTATCTAATCACAAACCTTTTTATTTGAAACACTAAATTATTAAAAAAAGGTAATTTGAAAACTCATTTAAATGCATTATAACAGGTCTCTCATACTAGGGGAAAAAAAGCGTACACGTATAAATTTTTAAAAAACCTAAATCCCATGTGTGATAAATCAGTTGTGAATATCGTATATTATTAAGATGAATGACGGACAGCTTTTTGAATAAGAAAAACTTTTCATATGAAATATAGACAAAACCTCCTAGTGTTTGAAAATTATGATACTAATACGATCAATATTATATAAATAAATTGATAGGACAGTCAAGTATTATGTATTTAATTCAACTTAGATTATAAATTATAACCCATACTTTGTATGAAGTAGTAATAAAGTTAAATTATTAATTCATTCTATTATTCTACATTGAAAATTTAATAATTTTATAATTGTATGCATACTTTTAAACAATCACATACCTTGCCATGCCAAAAAAAAGCCCACACACATCTATACTAAACGGATAAAATTGTTATTGAATATATGATTCATGCATTCATTGTATAAATGATTTGTCCAGGCATTCAATTTGGTGAACATCGAAATTAAATAACTTATGCAATTTTTATAAGATTCATGAAATTTTTTCATGAATATCATCTGAAATATTTAATTTTTTTTTGTAAAAACATGCTCGTACAATACGTTTTGAATAGGATTTGCATATCCTACCTCTCTTGTGGATGTCTACGTAGCCAAATTTCAAGTTAAGCGGGTGTATAATATATATATATATATATATATATATATATATATATATATATATATATATATATATATATATATATATATATATGTTAACGGTATCCCTATACACCCCCCTTTACGCATCATTGATGTAAATATCGTATATTATTACGAAGAACGACGGTCAGCTTTTTGAATAAGAAAAACTTTTCATATAGAATATAGACAAAATCTCCTAGTGTTTAAAAATTATGATGCTAATACGATTCTTTAGAATGTTTCACTGTAGAAATAGAAAGAAATAATAATAACACTGTCTTGAAATTGCATATTGGTTTGAAATATGGAATAAGAGATTGCTTTTCAAATATAAATAATAGTATTCGACTTTAGAACTATGCAAATGAAAAACGCTATATAAAATATCGAACGAACATAAATGTTAAACTTTTTCATATAGGTAAGAAACCCACATTACTTTACTTTCCACGACCCCCACCATTCCTCCATGCTTACCTGTTATTGCGCCATCTCCGAAAATTACCGAAGAAACCCGAACTAATGTCCACGATTGTTGTGAATAAAAGCGTCTAAAATATTAGAAATAAAGATATCCGGTAATTATAAACATATAATAGTACCTAGTCCTCCAAAATGAAATTGATGCAATTCATATTGCTTTAATCATTTATATTGGCCAAACTCATAAACTTATCAATCAAAACTGTTATTCAATCAAATCTTTTTAGATGTAATTACGAACAAAAATCTGAAATTTCATAAAACCTATTAGGAAATTATATGAATATAAATAATTAATTGAATTTATGATTCCTGGTTACCTTTTACTAATGATTTGTATATTCAATTTGGTGAGATTGAATAATTTATTGAACTTTTTGTCATATAAGATTCACAGATTTTTTTATGGAAGAACAAAATAACTTAAGTAACTATTTTCCTATAAAATGCATGAAATTCATCAGATCCATCAGATTTTATTTCTTTGATTGGGCAGAATGCGAAATTTTTTATTATAGATCTCATATTTTCTTTTTTTTCTGTTTAATTTTATGTATACATTTGTACATATATTCAATTTGGTGAGATTGAATAATTTATTGAACTTTTTTTCATATAAGATTCACAAATTTTTTATGGAAGAACAAAATAACTTAAGTAACTCTTTTCCTATAAAATGCATGAAATTCATCAGATCAATCAGATTTTATTTCTTTGATTAGACAGAATGCGAAATTTTTTATTATAGATCTCATATTTTCTTTTTAGACAAAACCTCCTAGTGTTTAAAAATTATGATACTAATACGATCAACATTATATAAATAAATTGATAGGAAGTTAAGTATTATGTATTTAATTCAACTTAGATTATAAATTATAACCCATACTTTGTATGAAGTAGTAATAAAGTTAAATTATTTATCCATTCTATTATTCTACATTGAAAATTTAATAATTTTATAATTGTATGCATACTTATAAACAATCACATACCTTGTCATGTCAAAAAAAATCCCACACATATCTATACTAAACGGATAAAATTGTTATTGAATATATGAGTCCTACATTCATTCGTATAAATGATTTGTCCATGCATTCAATTTGGTGAACATCGAAATTAAATAACTTATGCAATTTTTATAAGATTCATGAAGAACAAAATAACTTAGGGAACTTTATTACAGAAAATTTATTTATCTAATTACAAACCTTTTTATTTGAAACAGTAAATTATTTAAAAAAAATGTCAAATATTAGGAGTAAATAAAACGTAGACGCTAAATGTATACGAATTGATGAATATCTTAAAAATCATAACATTACTAGAAATACTGTTTTAGAAAAATATAAACATGTATTCGATTAGGAAAGAATAAAATATGAAGGATAAACATATCCAACGATAAGTATATTTTATGAAATAAAAGAAATTCTTTTTGAATATAAATAATTTTATTTGAATTTAGAACTCTACATATGAAAAACGCTGTATAAAAAATGGTGCTCAATGTTTTTCTGAGAAATTGTTCAATTACTTACGCAATTATTAAATCTGGTAAAACATATGAATTACATAACTTGCTTGTGAAACATAAAACTACTTTTTGAAAGATATGAAACTTTATTACCAAATTTGGCAGAAAGTTCATAAAATATATTTCACAACTTGAAAAGTTGGGTAGGCTATCGAAATTTTCAGGAAGCAGACGTCTTTTATTAAATTGTACCGAATAAATTTTAGATTCTGGTTGCTACACTATATGACTTTTTAGGAAGTTTTTCCCGTTGATCGCAAAAACTGTTGAAAAAGATTTTCCGAAATATCATTACATACCTTTGAAAGTACTATTCCATATATTTAGTTTTGATCATTACTACAATTAGATGACCATCAGCTATTTTCTAGTTTTAATTTCAAAAATTGAATTTACGTATTCTGCAAATAACCCGTCCTTTTGTTTCTTGAAAAATCAAAATTGATATGATTGAAACTTTTTTTCGTATACATGAAACGGTTCGAATGCTTAAATAGACTTTATGGAACTTTTTTTCATATAAGATTCACAAAATTTTTTATGGAGAAAACAAAATAACTTTGCATGCAATAAGATGCCTGAAATTTTTTTCATCAGATTTTATTTCTTAAGACTTGCTCAGGGAACGCATTCATAAGTGAAAAAAATTTGAATTTGTATTATTTTATCATTGACAGTTTACACGCGATCTAAGTTATATTTGATAAACTCACTAGAACGTATGCTAATCTGTGAAAAATGTTAGTATGTTTCTTTGCTATTATTGGTGGTTTCTGATGATGCCGTCCTCGTTGAATACGCTGATTGTTCACCTGCTTCCAAGTTGGTTGAAGTGAAGTGGAGGGAGTCTCTATGAACCAACCTTACCACTTTCGACTAGATATGCACGTTTCTGGTCGATCACAACAATGAAGCACTTGCACGTTTTCGATTAATGTTCACTGGTCCGTATTTATTCGGATTTATTGATCAATATCCGTATCGATGGATCAAATGTTAAGCGTTATAGAGTTGTGGACTGTATATGTACGATTTTTATAGATAAACACCGTGGTGTATTTAGATATATATTTTATGTTAAAATTGAGATGATATATACCCAAGGGTGACTATTTGCAATAAAATGTTCTTTGTTAATGTCTCTTAGCGTCTCTCGTTCCTATTTTCGCTACCTGCTCCTACCATCGCACACCCTAAAAGCCAGAGCAGGGATAACAATTTTTCGCGTTCTAACTTATTTCTTCGTTCAAAAATATTTTTTAATCATCGCAACAGTTAAACTATGCATATGTTCATTTTTTTTTGCATCGCTCAGATATCTTTTGCAAAAAAGTGTCGCATATCAGGACAAAAATTTGTTGCAATGATTAAAAAATATTTTTGAACGAAGAAATAAGTTAGAACGCGAAAAATTGTTATCCCTGCTCTGGCTTTTAGGGTGTGCGATGGTAGGAGCAGGTAGCGAAAATACGAACGAGAGACGCTAAGAGACATTAACAAAGAACATTTTATTGCAAATAGTCACCCTTGGGTATATATCATCTCAATTTTAACATAAAATATATATCTAAATACACCACGGTGTTTATCTATAAAAATCGTACATATACAGTCCACAACTCTATAACGCTTAACATTTGATCCATCGATACGGATATTGATCAATAAATCCGAATAAATACGGACCAGTGAACATTATTCGAAAACGTGCAAGTGCTTCATTGTTGTGATCGACCAGAAACGTGCATATCTAGTCGAAAGTGGTAAGGTTGGTTCATAGAGACTCCCTGCACTTCACTTCAACCAACTTGGAAGCAGGTGAACAATCAGCGTATTCAACGAGGACGGCATCATCAGAAACCACCAATAATAGCAAAGAAACATACTAACATTTTTCACAGATTAGCATACGTTCTAGTGAGTTTATCAAATATAACTTAGATCGCGTGTAAACTGTCAATGATAAAATAATACAAATTCAAATTTTTTTCACTTATGAATGCGTTCCCTGAGCAAGTCTTAAGAAATAAAATCTGATGAAAAAAATTTCAGGCATCTTATTGCATGCAAAGTTATTTTGTTTTTTCCATAAAAAATTTTGTGAATCTCATATGAAAAAAAGTTCCATAAAGTCTATTTAAGCATTCGAACCGTTTCATGTATACGAAAAAAAGTTTCAATCATATCAATTTTGATTTTTCAAGAAACAAAAGGACGGGTTATTTGCAGAATACGTAAATTCAATTTTTGAAATTAAAACTAGAAAATAGCTGGTGGTCATCTAATTGTAGTAATGATCAAAACTAAATATATGGAATAGTACTTTCAAAGGTATGTAATGATATTTCGGAAAATCTTTTTCAACAGTTTTTGCGATCAACGGGAAAAACTTCCTAAAAAGTCATATAGTGTAGCAACCAGAATCTAAAATTTATTCGGTACAATTTAATAAAAGACGTCTGCTTCCTGAAAATTTCGATAGCCTACCCAACTTTTCAAGTTGTGAAATATATTTTATGAACTTTCTGCCAAATTTGGTAATGAAGTTTCATATCTTTCAAAAAGTAGTTTTATGTTTCACAAGCAAGTTATGTAATTCATATGTTTTACCAGATTTAATAATTGCGTAAGTAATTGAACAATTTCTCAGAAAAACATTGAGCACCATTTTATACAGCGTTTTTCATATGTAGAGTTCTAAATTCAAATAAAATTATTTATATTCAAAAAGAATTCTTTTATTTCATAAAAATATACTTATCGTTGGATATGTTTATCCTCTATATTTTATTCTTTCCTAATCGAATACATGTTTATATTTTCTAAAACAGTATTTCTAGTAATGTTATGATTTTAAGATATTCATCAATCGTATACATTTAGCGTCTACGTTTTATTTACTCCTAATATTTGACATTTTTTTTTAAATAATTTAGTGTTTCAAATAAAAAGGTTTGTAATTAGATAAATAAATTTTCTGTAATAAAGTTCCCTAAGTTATTTTGTTCTTCATGAATCTTATAAAAATTGCATAAGTTATTTAATTTCGATGTTCACCAAATTGAATGCATGGACAAATCATTTATACGATGAATGTAGGACTCATATATTCAATAACAATTTTATCCGTTTAGTATAGATATGTGTGGGATTTTTTTGACATGACAAGGTATGTGATTCTTTATAAGTATGCATACAATTATAAAATTATTAAATTTTCAATGTAGAATAATAGAATGGATAAATAATTTAACTTTATTACTACTTCATACAAAGTATGGGTTATAATTTATAATCTAAGTTGAATTAAATACATAATACTTAACTTCCTATCAATTTATTTATATAATGTTGATCGTATTAGTATCATAATTTTTAAACACTAGGAGGTTTTGTCTAAAAAAGAAAATATGAGATCTATAATAAAAAATTTCGCATTCTGTCTAATCAAAGAAATAAAATCTGATTGATCTGATGAATTTCATGCATTTTATAGGAAAAGAGTTACTTAAGTTATTTTGTTCTTCCATAAAAAATTTGTGAATCTTATATGAAAAAAAGTTCAATAAATTATTCAATCTCACCAAATTGAATATATGTACAAATGTATACATAAAATTAAACAGAAAAAAAAGAAAATATGAGATCTATAATAAAAAATTTCGCATTCTGCCCAATCAAAGAAATAAAATCTGATGGATCTGATGAATTTCATGCATTTTATAGGAAAATAGTTACTTAAGTTATTTTGTTCTTCCATAAAAAAATCTGTGAATCTTATATGACAAAAAGTTCAATAAATTATTCAATCTCACCAAATTGAATATACAAATCATTAGTAAAAGGTAACCAGGAATCATAAATTCAATTAATTATTTATATTCATATAATTACCTAATAGGTTTTATGAAATTTCAGATTTTTGTTCGTGATTACATCTAAAGAGATTTTATTGAACATAGAACTGTGTGAAATTTATTATTATAAATGAGAGTTTGATATTTGACAATCCTTATATGCTCGTAAGTAATAACATAAGGTATGAAATCACACGGCTCCCTAGATTTTGTAAAAGAAATACCTACCCACCTATGTCGAATAATTTATCTAATGCTAGCGATGGATTTCTATGAATTCATACGATTTTGTAAAGAGATATTCGCGTCAACCTTTTGTGTGTGTTTTCTTAGAAATACCCACCCACGTTGAATATCTAATGTCAGGGCCGGGTTTCTTACGATTTACGAATTTTGGTCTAAATTTGTAAAAAAATATTCAATTCCTACGATCATCAATCATTAGTTAATACGGTCCTGCCCCTAACACCTGCCCTAACAAAAGAGCTGGTCTAACAATAGGAACAAAAGACTGCACCGCACACCTGCCCCAAACAATAGGAACAATAGACCGGCCCAAACAATAGGAACAATAGACCGGCCATGATTTATGACCTTGAGCTGTCACCATCAATCATTTTTAATGGCTTCAACTGAATGTCTTCTACTGAGATGGTTTATGATGTAATTAATATAAGTGATGAAACTATCCAATTGTCTATCTATACCAGTATAGTCATAAAAAAATTTCAAAGTTTCATATAAAACCAATAATAGCATTGGAAAATTGATTAAAAACAACAAATCAAAAATTCATAGAGATGAACGTACTGGAGTTTATAGACTTAACTATAACGATTGTAAAAAATTCTATATAGGACGAATAATTAGAAATTTCAAATATCGAATACACAAACAACAACGTAGCTATATTAAGCAGAAAACAGACTCTAATTTTGCGTGTCATCTTATTCAAGAAAACAATACCTTTAATCAAAATTATAATTTATTACAGTTAGAAAATAGTGTCCACAAAACCAACTGTTGGGAATCCCTTATATTATACATCAATAAATATAAAAATTCCGGTTACCTAGTAAACGACCAGATTGAATTAAACCCTTCTCCTCTTCTTAATCTGTTCACAATGTTCCTACCAATAACTTTGAATAAATTGCTTATTGTTATTTAGTTTCTCTAGGAACCCATTTATTATGTTCAATTTTTCGTATAAATAGATTGTTTTGAAATACCATAATTCAGACGAGATGAAGTCAATGTTATAACGAAACGCGTTTATTCAATAGATTTTATTTCAACCTGTGAAAAGTTAGTTTTTTGTTTGTTCATAAAGTTATGAATATGAACTTCTCAAGTAAATGCCAATTCAATAAAAATAAAAGTTCCCGAAGTACATCGCGTACTGTTCGGGATGCGATTCGAACGAAATAGTCTCCGCGAATTACAACGCTATTGGGGAAATGAGTTGAAATCCATAAACTCAACCTGCAGAATCTGTGGAAAATTTTCGACAATCAAAGTAAGTTGTACTATTAGTTCGGCTCATACCAAAGGTCCCCAGTTTTCAGTAGAGGCCTTCAATCTACCTAAAATTTGTTCTGATATGCCTACATTTTCGTTCTCGCCGGAATCATAGTCACACATTACGAATTTAACTCTAGCTGATCCTCAATTTTATAAATCAAAACCAATAGACATGCTGTTATCTGCGGAGATATTTGCTAAGATTTTATGCAATGGTAAAATAGAAGGTGGATCACATGAGCCAGTAGCACTTAACGTTCGTTTTGGATGGATATTAACTGGTCAGATTCGGTGTGAATCAACTCTAATTTCCAAAATAAATTCATTTGTTACGTCTTGGTAATTTACGATAGAGATGAGGAATCTTTGAATCATATCTTGAAAGAATTTTGGGAATTGGAAAATGTTTCAAATATCAGTTGTTCATCCCCTGAAGATAAAACTTGTGAAGGTTTTTATAGTGGTACAACCTACCGGAATCCTGATAGTCGTTATGTCGTGTCATTGCCGTTTCACCCAAGTTCGTCGCCAGAATTAGGAAATTCTCGTTATACTGCTCTTTGTAGGTTCAAAATGCTAGAGAATCGACTTTCCCAAAATCTTGAACTTAAGAAGCAATATGCAAATTTTATGCAAGATTTTCTAGACTCCGGCCATATGTCATCGGCTTCGATGTCAATAAATTCTTCTAAAGCATATTTTATACCACATCATTGTGTCGTAAGAATGGAATCTAACGTTACGAAGTTTCGTGTAGTTTTTGATGCATCGATGAAATCTCCCAATGGAAAATCTCATAATGACACTATGTTGACAGGACCAAAGTTACAAACAGATTTAGGGGCGTTACTTCTTCGTTTTCAAACGCACTCAATAGTTTTTTCAGCGGACGTTTCGTCAAATGTTCAACGAATTTTTTGGAGATTTTCGATACAAGAACCTATTCAGGAATTCGTCCTTAATACTGTGACCTATGGCGTAAAGGCGTCTCCATTCTTGGCACTCAGAACACTTCATCAGCTTTGTAAAGATGAAGGTAATCGTTTTCCTTTAGCACTAAAAGTTCTTGAAGAAGATACATATGTGGATGATTCATTTGGTGGGGCTGAATCTGAAAGTGAAGCTAGTAGGAAGATTCGGCAACTCATCGATTTGTTAGCTTGCGGCGGGTTTGAACGCCGCAAGTGGGTTAGTAACATGCCCTCTCTCTTAAAAAATATTCCAGATCTTTCTCGCCAAATACCTATAAACTTTGATGGAAACACTACAATCAAAATTTTGGGCATGTATTGGAATCCAAATGAAGATACGTTTTCATACAATGTCAATATTATATCGAATAAATGTACTAAACGAAGTATTTTATCAGAATTAGCTCGAATTTTCGATCCTCTTGGCTTTTTAACTCCATTAACATTTTTTGCTAAGCATCTTATGCAATACCTGTGGACATTAGGTATTTGTTGGGACGAAATTGTACTAGAATAAATCGAACAAAAATGGAAGTTATATAAATCAGAATTACATTTGTTGTCTAGTTTGGAAATACCACGTCACATTGCATCTTGCAAACGAGTATGTGGCGAGATAGAGGCCTCGGTAGACCAGCGGTAAGGTGAACGGCCTTATACCGTTTGTAAACCGAGGATTGTGGGTTCGAGTCCCACCGCGCTCTTGGGTGTTGTGTATGTCCGAAATTTAGTGGCTATATGTAGTTAAAAATTGTTGGGTAATGTACATAGTTTACAAGCCCATTGGCCGTTCGGAACCGGCGTTAAACTGTAGGTCCCTCGAGTTAAAAAAAAAAAAAAAAAAAGTGGCGAGATTCATGGTTTCTGTGATGCTAGTGAACGTGGATATGCAGCTGTTATTTATATGCGTTTCCAAGAGTCCATAAGTCGGTTCAACGTTTTTATTATTTCTGCAAAATCAAGAGTATCCCCTCTCAAACGAGTATCAATTCCCCAATTGGAATTATGTGCGGCAGTTTTACTAGCAGATCTCATAACATTCGTTTTTTCCACTTACAAAAACTACATTCAGATAGAAAAAACTTTTGCCTGTTTCGATTCTAAAGTTTGTTTGGACTGGATCTGCAGATCTCCTCCTTATCGTTGGTCTACATTTGTTGGTAATCGTGTGGCTCACATTCAGGAGCAAGTGAATCCTGCTTATTGGCATCATGTGGCTGGTAAAGAAAATCCAGCGGACATTGCATCGAGAGGTGCTTTGCCTTCAGAGCTTCTTAGTATTTCCTTATGGTGGGCGGGGCCCTCTTGGCTATCTTCTCCATTAATTCCTAGTTCTTCAAATTCCTATTCTGCTTTTAAAGAAGCATTATCCGAAGAGCGAAGTTGTACGCTTACTGTCGGCGTGGGTGTTAATATTGTCATATTGTTACTTAATAAATTTTCTTCTCTGGAGAAAATTTAGCGAATTATTGTTTATTGTTTAACCTTTGTTTCTAAAATTTCACCTCGAAATTTTTTTGTCGCTTGAATATTCCTATCGACGGAAATTCATATGTTCGCTCGATAGATTTAAGACAATCATGCACTTTTAGTGATTTAGCGATTGTTCAAGATGATGTTTTTTCCGAAGACATTTCTCGTCTTGAAAAAGGAACATCAGTTAAACAAACGTCCAGTTGTAAAACTATGCCCCCTACCTAATAGAAAATAGAGATTTCGTTCAATTTTATAATTTTAGTTGTGGTATCAATTATTTTGAAAATTCTTTGTTGTTCAGTTGAAAAAAAATATATTTTGGTATATTTTTGGTGAGTGGTATGTTCGGTTTTCACTGAAACGAGCTAGATTCGGTAAAAATGTGGAGAATATTTATCTTTCTTTTTTTTCACATTTTTTGTTGGTCAGAAACGCTAAGCTTTCCAGATGACAGACACTGTTGTTCGAGATTTCGCATTGTAAACATCGTTTCGATAGACATATCTACTCATATAATTTAGTGATTAAGTAGTGTGCTCAACTCGGGGTACCCCTAAAGAAGAGAACTAGAAAGGGTGAGTCTTGGTACTTTTTGAGTTTTTGCTCAGTGCGACCTATATGGACTACAACTCGTCGAAATAGTTTATTGTCGAAGATAGTGTTATTCGAACATTGTCACACACAATATATATGTATATATATATATATATATATATATATATATATATATATATATAATATATAATATATATATATATATATATATATATATATATACAGGGCTATTCAAATTCGAGTATATGCATGGGGATTTCGATAACGGTGAGAGATATAGCGATGGTTAAATGGGGGCAAAGTAGCATATTTCAGAGGTCAGTTATATGGATAAAAAAAAATCTAATCTAGCTCCTTTAGTTTTTGGGAGTTATATAGGAAAAATCGAAAATTTCCGAAATCCTTTTTTTGCCTATATCTTTTTATTTAATGAATTGTTTTTCAAAACAATTGTCAACTTTGCCATTGCCACTTTTTGTAGGCTATCTAATATCTGAATAAAAAATTTATATACAGGGTGTCGTATAAATAGGGCCACCCTCAAACTTTTCAATTTTCAAATACGGACCTGCATTTTTTATTGCATTTTTTTGAAATGCAAGAGTCATGTTTTATATTCACGTAGTATTTTCATCTGAATTACAGAGTGTTCTGGAAATATTGAACTATTAGCAGTAAAATTTCAACATTTTTTTAAAAAATTCAGCTCTAATAAAAATATATCATAGGATAAGGTATAAAATGCCTAGGATTTGGAAAGATAATCAACATTATTCGACGAAGAATGTCCTTCTTCAAAGAATTCATACCACAATTTCGGTTCACGCAACCCATAATCAATGTAACGAAAAGGCGAAATTCTTCCTAGTACGTGTATGTGCATATAATCATTGCCCAAACAAAAAAACGTTCGACTGGCAATCTTCATATTACAGACAACCGAATTTGCAAAAATATTTCATTGATACTCACTTTCCGAACTACCTACATTTTTCACCAAATTCATGGGCATTATGATGCTATATACAGCAATTATGATTAAACTATTGAATTCTCATAGTATGCTTTGGAAAATAAATATTTAGTTCACCTCCTTGTCATTATTTTGACAGTTTCTTTATAATTATCGTTGGTAATTAATGAAAAATCTGATAGTACTGAAAATGGGTTTTCCCATAGAGCAGAAAAGAGATATGATTAACGTTTTCTACAGAAATAATAGAAGCATTCGTCTTTCCGCTTGACATTTTCTCATGGGGTACACTAAAAAATAGAATATATCAAAACGAAATTGAAACTATAGAAGATTTAAGAATTAAAATCATGAACGCTTTCGCATCACTACGCCGAAGAGATATTTTCAGAGCGAATAATAACTTAAAAAACGACTCCGTAAATGTCTGAAACGAGAAGATCGTCAATTCAAACATTTATTTCGATTATGATTACTTATAATGACTTATTTCAATTCTAGATAATAACTGAACATGTTCTTGTGCGATAAGTTATAAAATATAAAAACCTATATGATCAATAATATGTGTCAATGTGATCCATAATGTTTGTGACAGATTATGTTTGTGAGTTCTCAGCAGAATACATACAACATATCTTCCTCATACCTACTGAGGTGAATCGACATTGGGATCAATAATTATTCTACCAATGCTACATTATGGTAAAGAAATAAAATGTCCTCTCGGGAATGTTGATTTTATTCTATTGTTATTCCGAACAAGTAGTGAGACTAGATAATCTGGAAATTCTGAAATTGATTTTTTTCTTAAGGAATCAATTTGTTCTGACTCACCTCTCATTCTCTGATATTATTCAATTAGAGTTGTTATGGAATTAAAAAATGGATGAGATATCACATAGTATCAGTTCAATATTCCCAAAAACACTTTATGATTTATATAAAAAATAAAACGTCAATATGAAACATATATAGGTAGTTCGAAAAGTGAGTAACAATGAAATATTTCCAAATTGGTGTCCGGAGTATGATGATTTCTATTGGAAGATTATTTTGTTTTTGGGCATTGATTATATGCACATACATATACGTACTGGGAAGAATTTCACATTTTCGTACATTGATCATGGGTTTGCGTGAACTGAAAATGTGGTTTGAATTCATGAAGAAGACATTTGTCGTCGAATAATGTTGATTATCTCCAAATACCTAGGCATTTTTATAACTTATTGTATGATATTTTTTTTAATTAAGACCTGCAATTTTTTAAAAAATGTTGAAATTTTACTGGTAATAGTTCGATATTTCCAGAACACTCTGTAATTTAGGTGAAAATACTACGTCAATATAAACATGACTCTTGGCATTCAAAAAAAATGCAATAAAAAATGCAGGTCCGTATTTGAAAATTGAAAGTTGAGGGTGGCCCTATTTATACGACACCCTGTATATAATTTTTATTCAGATATTTAGATAGCCTACAAAAAGTGGCAATGGCAAAGTGACAATTGTTTTGAAAACAATTCATTAAATAAAAAGATATTGGCAAAAAAAAGGATTTCGAAATTTTCGATTTTTTCCTATATTACTCCATAAACTAAAGGAGGCTAGATCAGTTTTTTTTTTTATCCATATAACTGACCTCTGAAATATGCTACTTTTGCCCCCATTTAACTATCCCTCTATCTGTTACCGTTATCGAAATCCCCATGCATATACTCGAATTTGAATAGCCCTGTATATAATATATAAATAAATATATATATATATTTACATATATATGTATGTATATATATATATATATATATATATATATATATATATATATATATATATATATATATATATACTATCTGACCCAGCAAACGTTTTTCTGTTATATAAATTATTTTTATCTATCTATATGCATCTATCTGCCGATGTATCTGTTGTTATGAGTTGTTGATAGAAGGGTGGAAAATGAAAAGGGTTATCATGAAAAAAATTAAAAATTACAAATTTTGTTTAAAAAAAATGTATAAAAATGTTTGGGGTGGACCACCCTAACCACTTAGGGTATGAAAAGTATATTACTATCTATTCTCCGACTATTGCTATTTTCGATTGCAATCTTGCAACCCTATTGTGGATCTGTGAATAAATTTAAAAAAAATTAAATTCGCGATGGAATTTTTTATTCTAAGTCATCAGAAAAATAAAAATAAGAATCTTGCCAAAAAATTAGAGTTTATAATCAACAAATGAAATAGGGGTTGATCGTAGAGGGGTGAAAATTTGAAGTTGTATTTTTGAATGCTGTATCATGAAAATGCAGAAAAAAAAAAAATTCTGTCTGAAAAAACAAAAAATTAAAATTGAGTGGTGGACTACCCTTAATATTTAGGGGGATGAAAAATAGATAGATATTGTCCGATTCTTAGACCTAGCCGATATGCACACAAAATTTCATGAGAATCGGTCGAGCCATTTCGAAAGAGATTAACAATAATAAAAAATAGAGGTTGATCGTAGAGGGGTAAAAGTTGAGGGTTGTATGTATTTTTGAAGGCTGTATCATAAAAAAATAGAACAGAAAATTTTGTCTGAAAAACAAAAAATTAAAATTAAGGGATGGACCACCCTCAACATTTAGGGGGATGAAAAAATAGATGTTAGCCGATTTTTCATACTTATCCGATATGCACACAAAATTTCAATCGGTCGAGCCATTTCGGAGGAGTTCAACTTCTAACACCGTGACACGAGAATTTTATATATATTAGATATGTAATATATATATATATATATATATATATATATATATATATATATATATATATATATATATATATATATATATATATATATATATATATATATATATATATATATATGTATGTATATATATATATATATATATATATATATATATATATATATATATATATATATATATATATATATATATATATATATATATATATATATATATATATATATATATATATATGTATGTATATATATGTATATATATATATATATATATATATATATATATATATATATATATATATATATATATATATCTATGTTGACTTTTAATACGCTGCAGTAGTTTATCATTTTTCGGGGACACTACGACTAATAAAAAATGTCTCGTTGTAAATGGTGATCATCACATCAAGATTATTGAAGTAAAGGAAAAATGAATCTTCCTAAAATTAATTTTTTCAAATAATATATAATAGTGGTTGAAATATTGCATACGTTCAATAGAAACTTAGTGTATTGTTCAAATCAAATAAAACCGCCTAATTATTCAATCAAAATTAGTGAAAATAGACATAGATAGACCACAGTAAATATAATAATCCATAGGGAGAAGTAGATATTTCATTTCGAACCAACTTATTTCAAATTGTTCATATGAGCATAGAAAAAATAACATGTGTCAAATTATTATACTAATAGTATAAATCTACTATTTTTCAAACAGAAACATTTGTGAAAAAAACTAAAACACGACGTTATTGTTTACTTTGTTAGGAGGGCCTTATGTTTGAGTCAATATCGTGACAATGGTATTGACGAAAATAATTTGATATGGAGGAATGTCGATGTAATTTTTAGTCGCATTTTCCATGCAGCGTATCGAAAGTCAACAGTCAGATGCGGGAGCATTTTTTTCCATCCGTTTTAGACCTCCTGGGGTCACGACTTTCGAAAATTTGTTTGATGACTGATGAATTTTTTATATATTTTTAATGAAATATTTTTATTACGGTTTGCTCTTGAAGCGTGGTTCAATTACGCGATGCAATTCATAAATTTTCTTTTTCAAAATTAATTATTATTATGTCTGTTTGGTTACTAAAACGTGGTTTTGCAAACCATAATTTACTCCGTTCGATCTCCTAACGAATCTCGATGCGATGCACTTTGATAGAAAAATACTAGTCTAGCGACAGAGCTCTGCTACTCAAGCGTATCTGTATGTAAAAAAATTGAGCACATAATTTGGTCATTGTCATTTTTTGAAGTGAAACTTCTTTGCGCGCATGAGGTTAAAATTCTTATGGATGAAACGCAATATAGTGAAGCGCGAAACGTTTTTGTCCAAGAAGAGAAAGAGATTGATACCGATTGAGACAGAGAGTGAGAAAGAGCGAACGTAGAATGAAGCACATAGTCATGGAGCGAGAGGTGGGCGAGAGCGAGAGAGAAAGGAAGATCGAGAACAAATTCACGCTATTATTGACATTTAAAGGTTAGGAAATTTTAATATTTACAAATAATATGTGGCATTTTGAGTTGCCATTCTTTATTAGAGAATTGAATATATCATTTTCCATAAAATAAAAATATTTCCTGCATTCTCTTTGCTAAATTCTTCCTTTCCCTCCCTCTAAGTATGTGAAATCTAAAGCTCTAGATTAGTATAAATAAAACAAGATTTAAAAATTAGTTTGCCAAAGAAGTTTCACTTCTGACATGTATACTTTGTACGTACCCACTTTTTTTCACCTCTTCTTCGAATCCGTATTTAAAATTGCAGAATAAATTTGATAAAACTCAATTTGATGAGGGTTTAGAGTTGCAAATATATATATACATTTATATATATATATATATATATATATATATATATATATATATTATATATATATTATAATATAATATATATTTATATATATATATATATATACAGGATGATTCATTAATATGTGCAAATATTTCAACGGATAAATTTTGAGCTCAAAATATGAAGATCTAACCCAATTTGCTCTTACAAAATATTTCTTTTATTCAGATTATTAAAATTTGATTTTGTTCATTACTTTAATGCTGCTTGATATTTCATTATGATATTTAGCAGTAAGTTGAAGTAGTTTGAGACACATCAAATAATAGTAAAGAAGACATAAAAGTACATAAAAATCAAAAGAATTGAGCAGCCATATGTTCAACGTTAAATATCTCGAAAAATAGTGGCTCTAGCGTTACGAAAACAGAGTGCCTTATTTACAGACAAAATATTGGAGAATCGAAAAATTATACTGAAATGACAATTCTGCCTGTGGCGTAGAATTTAGGAAACGAGAACTTTTCCCATGACCCTGCCGCACGATACTGGTGATAGCGAGAAAGTCTTCTTTACTATTATTTGATGTGTCCCAAACTACATTTACTTACTGCCAAATATCATAGAGAAATGTCAAGCAGCATTAAAGTAATGAACAAAATTAAATTTTAATAATCTAAATAGAACACCCTGTAAATCAGTAAGGAGAAATATTTTGTAAAAGCAAACTGGGCTGAATCTTCATATTTTGAGCTCAAAATGTTCCCGTTAAAATATTTACATATATTAATGAATCACCCTGTATATAGGTATATATATATATATATATATATATATATATATATATATATATATATATATATATATATATATAAATATATATATATATATATATATATATATAT
>JARQZK010004541.1:0-10000 GCA_030704885.1 Cynegetis impunctata | reverse complement strand
ATATTTCACATTAATTTTTCTTCCGCATTAAAATTCATTCGTCTTTTGATTTCAAACTTACTAGAAAATTCAAATAAATGTTGAAGGTACTTTATATATTATGGCGTCCATATCATTTTTAACGCGTATCCATGATTTAAAGTGATACAGAAGCATTTTGTCTTCAAAAGATGTGAAAAAACCTATTAAAGTTTTGTAACTATAACGTCACGCAACAAAATAATTGTATAATGGAATACAATATGTACGGTTAACGAACAAAAATATAGAAGTTCTTTATACGCTCTATAATAGAATTTTAAGACACCATTTTAGAACTATTATAGAATTCGTATGACATTGCTCTGTAACTATCGCATAGAAATTCTTTACGACTTGTAAGAACGTTTACACAACAATTCTTTAAATGTTTTCTACATACCTTACAGAACAACTTAAAGAACTGAAAAGTTCTTTAGCACGGGGCCCATTTCTTTTGTATAACTGCTATAAGAACGTTTTGAGAATGTTCTTAGAACAAACATTGCTCTATAAAATTTGCTGAGAAAACGTTCTCTCAACTTTAATAGAACATAAAATTGTTAGCTGGGATGTATATCTATATATAATTATATATATATATATATATATATATATATATATATATATATATATATATATATATACTATAATATATATACTATATATATATATATTATATATATATATATATATACTATATATATATATATATATCTATATATAATTTAATATATATTATATATATATATATATATATATATATATATATATATATATATATTTATGTGTGTGTGTGTGTGTGTGCGTGTGTGTCTAACAAACTGAAACATTTAGAATATTTTCTTATATTTCTAAGTGTCAACTTTAAACTGCTCAATTCATATTAATCGACAAAATGTCAAATATGACTTGAACCATTAAATCATTTGCGAATATAATAGAAGCAAACTAGTGATACAAAGAAGAATTGAAAATACATTCATATGTTGTATAATATCATTTCAAATAAAGTTTTGCATAATGCTTCTGTTATTCTCGATTTTGACTCAATATGAAAAAATCTGAGTAATTTGAGTATATAATTCATCTGTTTTATTTTACGTATGGCAGTATAATACAGTATAAAAAAAAACAACAGCAAAATACAATATTGTATAATAAATAGTTTTGAGCGGATGAAACCAATTTCAATTTGCTTAATTGAGAAATTAGTAATATTTCTGAAGAAACATGTGTTCATTCATCATTGTATGAATTATAACGCTTATAATTGACGGTACCTACTAAATGGGTAGTGATATCATATTACAGGAAAGATTTACTTTGATACTGACATCTTATTGCTCAGTCTGATATATGAGTTCAATGATATCAAAATTTAGAAATAAATATATTCAAGTATCTTTCTACTGAGAAATGAAATTCATCGTGAAGATCTATATCTTCAGTGTTTACCCAAAAAAGAATGAATGTGTTTGGTGAAACCCTGCAAAAAAGTGCTTGCAGGAAATACCTACTAGTCGAAACTTTCACCCTAAGAGCCAAATATTTGTATATTTTTGCATTACTTATCACTAACGATGCATTCAAAAGGCCGATCGAATTATCGTTTATTGTTAGTGCGCATGTAGTTCATGAGAACATTATTTAAGTAAGAAGTACTGGTCATTGTTATAAAGTCTGTTTCATTGAGAACAATCTGAAGTCGATCAATTTTTTTCAACTTAATGCCAACAGCTATCGAATTCGGTAGTATTTTTCAAGTAGTAAACATCTGTTGTGTATTGTAAATAAATCATTACAGTTCTCGATTTTCACTATATTTTGTTAACATGACAATTGTTTCGCCAAACACAGTGGCTTCCTCAGATGTATAGTACATACTTACTTTCACAATAAGAAAATTGAAAGATGGGGGAAGGTAATATGAAAATGACACAGAAGGTTCTATAAATTTTTTGGATTTGACAATAGAAAGAAATAGCTATAAACATGTATTTTCGATTTTTCATAAGTCATCCCAATCGGACCTCGCGATACACATTCTGTCTTCACATTAACAGCATTTAATAGCATGATACATGGACAAATTAGTATACCGTTATCGCAAGAAAATTATATTAAGAAATTACAAATCATAAAATAAATAGCGCACAATAATGGATATCCTTCAAAAATAATAGATAATATTCTCAAAAGAAGATTGTATAACACAGCTATTTTTCAAGTGAATCGGAACGTAATAGATAATGATAAAAACTTCAAATTATTAACATATAGAAGTGACCCAAAACCCAAAATTTCAACCTTTTTGTCAAATCGAAATTTAAAAGTAGCATTAAACTCAGAATACCATCAAAATCATATTAAAAATTCAAAAGATAAAACAGCACCACAAGATAAGTCAGGGATCTATAGTCCTAAAGTATATGTTGGCCAAACTGGCAGTAACGTTGAAGTTCGATTATCAGAACATAAAAGAAGTTACGACAAGGAAAAAGTAGATTCTACTTATGCATCACACCTCCTAGAACATAATCATAATTTTAATAGTGAATTTGAAATATTACATATAGAAAAAAAGGCTATAAACTCAATTTATTAGAAGGTCTTGAAATCAGTGATATAAAACAATCCAATAATTTGTTAAATGACCAATTAGATATGAATAATTCATCGTTGTTAAATCTTTTCCAAATGTCACATTGAATATTTGAGGTGTTGACATTGAAAAGGAAGTAAGTGACAAAATTGCCGAAAATTATTTTTTTCACTGAAACGATTCTAAATGCCAATGCCAATAGCGTTGAAAAGGAGGTAAGTGCCCATCACCTATCGTTTAGTTTTTAGCGGTGTCATAAGATGCCGCTGGTGGCAATATAATGACTGTTTGCTTTGCTAAGGTGACAAGTGCCGCAGCCTGGGTTCACCATACAATTATAAAGATATTTATTTATTTATTTAATGTAGCAGTGGAAGTGGAATTACAATATAATAAACTAAATACTAACAATTTTCCTTCTAATTACTGCCTATGCGTGCACAATTGCATCTAGAATGCTGTACGTGCACCGTTTATCTAACTAAGATATCAATTGGGGTTCCAGGTTAATAAATATCTAAAAATTATCATCCAGACTAAAATTCCAAGAACTTAACTACTTACTAATTTATATTTCATACAATATTATTGCTTATTTTGGCACTATGTAATATCTTAAGCATAGTAGTTATTTATAACCCCCAACAAAGTTTACTCAAAAATTACTTGTTTGTAACCATTTTTTAATATGTATTTGTAAATAATCTTTGAATCTTATCTTTACATTATTATCTAACAATTTTTGCATGTAACCGTATAGTAAATACATTTTCTACTCCAAAAGGTGCGTTCTTGTTATTTATTCATGTATCAATTTGGTTTTTTGCTCCTCCTGGAAAATTTAAGTTTTGGCACTTACCTCCTTTTCATAGTCAACGCCTCATTTGTTCCTGTTGTGTTTTTCCCATCATGTCATTAAAAGTTTTTACTATCTACCTGCTAATCTACCTAGATTACTTTCTGGTTTTTCCCTATTCTAATTGTTTATTTCCTTTCTTCATCTTTCAATATTCTTGTTGTAAAAGTTAGTGTGTACTATACATCTGAAGAAGATACTGTGTTTGGCGAAACACTGTAGTGTGTTTCCTACGTATTTATACATATGTCAAATATAAGGGTATGGACAAAGTTGTTCTCCTTTCAGAACAATATCCTATATTTGATTTTAGTTCTTATCGGAAACGGTTACCCCGATTACATTCTGGTAGTCGATGTATCGAGAATTCCCGATCCCTTGAAAGGAAAGGGACAATTGCCATTCTCTGCC
Organism: Cynegetis impunctata; assembly: GCA_030704885.1. Classification (NCBI taxonomy): domain Eukaryota; kingdom Metazoa; phylum Arthropoda; class Insecta; order Coleoptera; family Coccinellidae; genus Cynegetis; species Cynegetis impunctata. The sequence goes on along the minus strand of JARQZK010004541.1, from coordinate 6,110 downwards.
TGTCGCATAAAGAGCATCTGCCTGCGAAAAACCAGATAGACCTTTAGAATTATATTGCATATTCTAATGATTTATACTCGAGGATAAGCATACATCTAGCGGCCATCTTTGGGGGCGAAGCGTGCTAATGACCACGTCTCTGGGATAGCCGCGGTTTCACCCTCCCAGCGGGGAAAATGGGGGGTTGGGTCAGTCGTAATCGCCGCTCGCCTCTGATATTAACAATAACACTTAGTATTTAAATTATGACTTTGAATTGGTCCATAAATATAGCGGCATTAACAGATTTGCAACGGCAGACTAATCATGTTTAAATATTATTCTCGTCTAGATATTGTGCCCGTTCCTGGGCTCTGCCCTAAGCTGATTGTCTTTCAGTTTTGTTTGTTTTCCAACTCTCTCTCTTCTCTCTGCATCCTGAGTTTAATTAAATGATGATTTATACTTTTCGAAGAAACATACGAGCTTTCACAACACAATGGGATCTCTCCGAACGAGGAAATTTCGTTAATTCCGCAAGGTACATTCTCATAGAGAATACTCACGCACATTCCATTTTATCCCATTTTCCATTTGTCCAATAGCGGAAAGAGATGAAAAACGTGATGTTAGTTGACCATGTACAGCTTATGGTACCTCTCACATTTATGTGCCTATTTCAAATTTGCGCACTGCCTGTAATAAGAAGATTGTTGATAGTTTAAAACTGCATGTGTGTAAATCATCTTTGATGAGGATACAAGCTTCACTTCTAATTGTTATTAATTTTCGACTAAAACTTACATTTTCTTTTTCTGAAGAAGTCTAGTTACACAGCAAGCAATTATCTTTTTGATGGAAGGAGTATATATGAATATATTTTTCTGCGTTTTGAGATACACTTTACATTAACCTCATACTATTCCGTTATGAGTGCATGTTGCCTAGTTACTCCATGTTTTCAAGCTTCCATCAATTCGATATATTGTGTATATTTTCGCTCGGTATCCATGAAATATTTATTAATCGTACTTTTCCCGACAGACTATTATGGGTGTGTGGGAGTTTTTAGATCCGTTTGAGATAAATTTTCCTGCGCTCATTGGTATATCCAGAGATTCTCATTGGACTGAATGAGTTGAAATTTGGGATCTAGGGTATTCCTTGATGAAAACAAAAACACTGTCACAACTGAGTCGTTTCAGTCAATGTTTCAGCATCCTCAAATGTTTGGCATGATTTTGCATAAGCGAAAACTCTTCAAACAAGAAGCAGAAGATGAGAACTTCATTATCTACAATATACCCAAAATTCAGCTTCCTAGGGCTTTTCAGAAGGTCGATAGTAGTTGGAGAGGTTTGGCACCCCACAATCTCCTTGAAAATGAATTTTAGGGTTCAAAAGATACGTAGATAAAATTGATGATAGGAAAGTGCTTTTGGCGTATAAACTTATTTTTATAATCGTCGTCATTGTTTTGTAGGATTTTCTTATTTTTTCGTAATGTTTTAGGATTTTTGCACTTCTACAGCTCATTCAGATTGATAAGGAAGTATAAAATTCCTAACGTAGATGAAAATACGAAAAGTGGTTTCAAGAAAAACTATTTAAGAATATTTCAAGTGCAACGTGTATGTTTTGTATTTAACACTATTCTTATGAAGCAAGACATTGAATCTGACAAGTCGTTCAAATGTATCTATCTTATAACTAATTTGGACCGAGAGAATATTCACCCTCATTTCAGCCTAGAAATTTTTAGTTTTTGGATCCTACCAAGAACTACTCACTGAAAGAAAGACAGGCATTATTTAATTTAGTGTTAATAGCAAATTAAGTTCTGAGTAAACTGATATATTTAGTTACGTTCCTATATTAGAAACATGAATATAATCAAGATAAGATGCAAAGGTGTATTACAACAAAACATTATGTATTTTTCGTCATTAGTAGTACAGTCTATTAGAGATAAGGTATTCAATTCTGTTTTTGATGAAGTCGCTTTTCTGGACTAGACGAGGAAGAATTAAATATTGATCATAACCAACGGAATAGCAACTAGCCAAACATTGAGTAGATCATTAAACTTCATCAGATAAGCAGATAATGGAACCTACCTGATGCTAAATGTAGTTTCAACAAAAATCATGGTAGTAGGAAAGAAGGGAACTCAGTTTGTTTTTAATTTCAAATAGCAACTTGATTTTTATTCTTATTTAGGCAATTGTGATTTCAATTTTGACAAGTGTTTCTAACCAATTGAATATTCCTTTATAGTAGCAATTGTACCAAGAATCCCAGCCAACAATTTTATGTTCTATTAAAGTTGAGAGAACGTTTTCTCAGCAAATTTTATAGAGCAATGTTTGTTCTAAGAACATTCTCAAAACGTTTTTACAGCAGTTATACAAAAGAAATGGGCCCCGTGCTAAAGAACTTTTCAGTTCTTTAAGTTGTTCTGTAAGGTATGTAGAAAACATTTATAAAATTGTTGTGTAAACGTTCTTACAAGTCGTAAAGAAGTTCTATGCGATAGTTACAGAGCAATGTCATACGAATTCTATAATAGTTCTAAAATGGTGTCTTAAAATTCTATTATAGAGCGTATAAAGAACTTCTATATTTTTGTTCGTTAACCGTACATATTGTATTCCATTATACAATTAGTTTGTTGCGTGACGTTATAGTTACAAAACTTTAATAGGTTTTTTTACATCTTTTGAAGACAAAATGCTTCTGTATCACTTTAAATCATGGATATGCGTTAAAAATGATATGGACGCCATAATTTATTAAGTACCTACACCATATATTTGAATTTTCTAGTAAGTTTGAAATCAAAAGACGAATAAATTTTAATGGCGGGAAGAAAAAATTAATGTGAAAATATGTGGTATATATATGGAAATTTTTCAAATGCGCCCTCATTTTATCTCATTTTTCTACAATGTTAAAAACTAATTAAGTATTAAAAAAAAAAATTATTGATAAATTTTGCCGCCAAATGTATAAAAAACCAGTTAGAAAGTGAATATACATCATATTTACTGATAATATTTGGCCCATTTATGTTTCATATTAGTTTTTATCTGAATTTTTCTTGTTTCTTTTCAAAATGGCGGACGAAATGGAAAGCTTATCTCGTACTTTCCAATATGGATGCCAACTAATATGAATCTTTTGTGTCGATTGCAATGATTACAGAGCTAATATACTTCATAAGCAACTACTATAACTCAAATTGCCTACTAAAATTAACAGTGTTGTCTTGTTTTACAAGATTTCCCCAAGCACTAAAATTAGTACAGGCAGGCTGCATTTTTGAAAGAAAAAATATATAAATACATAAACGATTTTTTCACATAAGATTTCTCTGGTGATATTACCGTTATTAAAGCGGAAATTTGCATACAATATTTCCCAGTGACTTTTTTTACGAGTCAAAAAATATTTCCAATATGGCTCACAATGTTTTTACTCGACTGTGGCTAAACTAAAAGGAAGTATTACGATTTTAGCAGTCTATTTATATGTGTATTTATGGATGTGGATATATAATAGGTATGTATGTTCTATGGTATCGCTGAATTATTGGTACTATTTTTGGAGATTGAGGTGGCAATTGCATCCGTAATTATTGCCTGGGTGACATTAACTACTTATTTCCGTAGCCAACTGTCACCTTGTTCGCCCTTAAAAACCCTATGGAAAATTTTGTATGCAAACTACGTATTTAATAACATTATCAACACAGAGGAATACCTAATTTGTCTACATTTAAAATCTTCATCATTATTGTTCTGAAGCTCTATTAGCCAGTCATTTCTTTTTACTATAACTTCGTCATCTTCTTGGTTTTCTATGTCGCTGTCTATTCTATTGTTTTGTTCCTCGGATTAAGGTCTTCGGTACGCTCAATAACTACACTATCTGTTTTTAATGCCGGTAACCTGGAAATCCTTATTTGTAGCTTTGCTGTCATTGCTGTTATTTACGGAAGGAAATTCTATCACACAATAAGCTTTCGTAAATTCTTTTCGTTTCCCTACTGAATGCTCCACTTTTTTTCATCTGTTTCCATTTACTTAAAGACATGGTTTTTATAACAAATGTCGTCTAAAACTTATACACAACTGAAATTCACTTTTAAAAATGGCGTCAATTAAGGTATGGTTGTTCTGTAGTGCTTTTTTTATGAAACAAAAAATGGCATAGATTTAAACCTAATTACTCTGTTAATTATTATATAACAAACTATAACATTACTCTCTATAACAACGTTATAGAGGTTTTTTTCATTAAGTTCGTTAGCAGCTTCCATATGCATAATTTGTTATTCGTAGCAAAATTGTCTCTTTGCCTCCCTTTATACAATATTTCTATAAAAAAACTATAATCAACCACTACGGAGCAATTCTATAGGAGCTTCACAGGAGTTGGTATAGTTCTATAAGATACTTTTTTACATCGGATTTGGAATCATTTAGTTCTATAAGCACCATTACTGTAAAATTGTGCTACTATAGACAGTTATCGAACAATTATTTACACTTATCTTCTGAATGCTCTGTAATTATGTTCTAAGAACGTTCTTGCAATAAACTTAAAGAACAATTTAGCTTACGAAGACAAAATAGTATCATCTGCTTCACTTATACAACAACTTAATGTTCTAGACACAACTATGAAACCTTTAAAGAACAGAAAAGTTCTTTTACTCTGAATTTATAGAAGCTTTTTGCTAGCTGGGAATATAAATGATGAAATGAACAAGAATTTGAATGTTTCTAATTTTGACCTACAAATAATTATTATTAAGAAATGTGATATATTGATTGGATGTTTCACACGGTTATATAGAACTCAAAATACGCCCAGACTTCCTGAAATCTTATCTACTCGTTCAAAGAAAAAATATTTATTCCCTGACTTAAATTAATATTTTTTAGGTTAACACCTGTGAAGTTTTTGGCAGGAAACTGCTCTGCTTTTTGTAGACTACAAGAATGAGGAAAATGTGTTTCAACATAATTTTATCATTGAAAAAAATTAATTCGTCTTTATAATGACACCACAGATGAATGTTCGAATTATTCATGCAGCAAACCAAACGAATACCAGAAGCTTATGAATATCATCAAAACAGTACAATCAATAACTGTAGGTTACCCGAACGAAAAAAATTCAGACATTAATCCCCTACCGCTTTCTTCATTCTCTAAAGTCTCGCGTACCTTGAAATTTAAACTTGTCGGACAAAGGAAAGTTTATTTCACGTCTGAAAATTAAGACAGAGTAGGCGTTGGCTAGAGAGCGATCGACCGGTAATTTAGTAGTCTTAAACGGACACTTTTATAAATAAACAGAAGTCATCTGACAGCGGTCATATATCGACTGAGGGAGCGCAGAGAGCGCGTCGCGTATCCGATAGAGGACACTGTCCATTGTTCGGCGCTGATTTACTGCGTCCTCTCATCGAATACAATGCAGTACTGCACCGCCACCACGTGTCCGCGACCCTGACTTACGATCTGTCGACCGCGCTCTCGTACTCATCACTTATCGAAACGCTCTACGCTTTCATACCGCTTGCTTTTTGTGGATGGCCATTACCGGAATTCGCATTTGTATTATACCTGGATTCTCGTATTTATAATGCAACCGAGATTTGCAAGCTAAACATCTCAAGTTCTCAGTACGCTACACTTCTGTTATTTCGTAGTTATTTATATCAAATAGTGGTCCAGTGGTAGATTAATTCCTTACATTTTCAAGTTTGAATGTTATGTGTTTGATTGAAGAAGTATTAACATAAACAATACGTATATAAAATGGCGAAGGCGCCGAAGTAGTATTTCCACAAAGTTGAGAAATTCAATAAATTGCAATTTTGACAAATATTATACATAAATGAATCCAGTAGATAAATGCTCTGGTCTTACGAATATTTTTGAAATCCCTGGTGTTCTGATATTGAATTTTACCGTATTCTCAAACAACATGTTCTTAAAAGTTTCTCAGAAGGAATAAGGGGATGCTCCTATTTTTATTGAACCCCCAAAAGGGTCGGACATGTACCTGGCAGATACAAGGCGATAATCCATGTTAAAAACACATTCATTTATGTTTAT